>NW_020769332.1:10629533-10645990 GCF_900518735.1 Pseudonaja textilis
TAGAATAGAATAGAATAGAATAGAATAGAATAGAATAGAATAGAATAATAGAGTTGGAAGTGACCTTGGAGGTCTTCTAGTCCAACCCCCTGCCTAGGCAGGAAACCCTACACCACTTCAGACAATTTGTTATCCAACATCTTCTTAAAAGCTTCCAGTGTTGGAGCATTCACAGCTTCTGGAGGCAAGCAGTTCCACTGGTTAACTGTTCTCGCTGTCAGGAAAAATCTCCTTAGTTCTAGGTTGCTTCTCTCCTTGGTTAGTTTCCACCCATTGCTTCTTCTCCTGCCTTCAGGTGCTTTGGAGAATAGATTGATCCTGTCTTCTTTGTGGCAGCCCCTAAGATATTGGAACACGGCTATCGTGACGCTCCCTAGTCTTTCTTTTCATCAAACTAGACATACTGAATTCCAGCAACTGTCCTTTATATGTTTGCTAAATGAATGGTTGTAATCCAAAGAGTATCAGCAAAGACTTATAATTTCTCTGGCCACTTTGGCAGAGCTCTAATCTTGATTCACACAATCCGGATTCAGCCCCGATTTCCTTACTTCTGTCTAACAGGCCTTGTGACCGTTGCAGTAAATGGATCTGTTTTTTCCATTCATGTCCGAAGTGAATGTCTATGTGGGAATGAAAGCTTCCATAGCGTGATGGTGGCCGTGGCCCAGGATGGCCGCGAAATCTTCTTAGCTCAGGGAAAACTGAAAGGCTCCCTGGAACTAAAACGAATAATCCAAAGAGATGAAGCCCAGGCCCTGAAGAACACAAGAAGTCCTTGTGTTGACCTTGCAAACATTTTCCTTCACAGCAAGGTTGGATTCACAGGCGCTCTCACACACAACCTCAGCAACTTCTATGCAATAGGTAAGGAAGATTGAATGGTTTGCTCCTTTGTTTTAGAATCTTTGGGAAAGTCACTTGAATTCATACTACCTAGAATTTAAAGATTAATCCATCAGGATTGGACTTTTTGCTCCGTTCTTATCCACAAGGATGCTTGACCTTTTGTGTGTTGGTTCAGAAAAACCTTCATGCCAGGAAGCTGAGCTCTCCACTAAACTGTCTCCTTTTCCATTGTCTTCTCTAGGACTTCCCACAGAAAGTAGCCTCAAGACCATATATGGTCACAATGATACTTACCAGGGAGTAACTGTGAATCTTCAAGGGGGCAACCAGAAGATTAGTGTCCTATTTGGAGTTGAGAAGTTGCATCCAGAAGCCCTTCAAACCCAGTTGGCAAATCATTCTTTAGCGGTACAAGATTTATTTCTCCAAGTTTGGACAACGACCGTATGAATGGAGGGTTACTTACTGACCATGAAAATAGTCTCACTTAGGCTCAGAGATAGATAATAGACTAACTGGCTCCCACATGCAATTTTTGTATTTGTTTAGACTGGAAAAAAACGAAGGTGACATTTTGATCCCTTTCTCTTGTAGGCATCACTAGGAACATTGCTCTGTGGACCAGATGTGGCTAACAACTCTGGACCTGGTGTAATAAGGGAAATCTTTTCGAATAGCAGTTTTGCTCCACCGGGTATCCGCACAGCGTGCAACTTGGAGTACGTTCTGGAAACCAGCTTCAGTCACGCTTGGCCTTATCTTACATCTCTGGGCCTCGCCCAAGAGAATAGGGTGAAAATGGCCATCACGAGAGGTGATCCACACAGAGTCTTTCTAGAAATCTCCCTGGGAAATGGCAAGTGGACGGGCCACGGGGAACTGAGTGATGAGGCTGGAGGGACAACTGCAGACTGGAGGGTGACTTTTCTGAACAAACCTGGCGCTTTGGAGGTGATTGTGCAAGAGTTTCTTCTAAGAGTTTCTCAAACTCAGGAGGCTAGATGAGAGAGGTCTCACACAGTCCGTGAGAAAGCAATATGGTAGCAAATCTAACGGTATAAATTGGGTATTTATTAATAAATTATAATTATAGGCATTTTGGTCCAGTGATTAAGGCACCGAGTTAGAAACTGGGAGATCCTGAGTTCTATTCCCGCCTTAGCCATGCAAGCCAGCCGGGTGACTTTGGGCCAATCGTCAGGAGATGGTGAGTTCAGATTACAGATAATCAGAGTTGGAAGGGATCTTGTAGGTCATCTAGTCAAACCCACCATCCAAGCAGGAGTTCTAGTCCCACCTTAGGCATGCAAGACAGCTGGGTGACTTGGGGCCAATCGCATTATCTCAACCCATACTATAAAATATCATCAGTAAGAATTACAACCATGTCAATAATAAAAGCAATGAGCTAAAAGCCAGCATCACCAAGACCACCTTGCAATATTACAACACTTATATATAATTTCTTAATATTAAGACTGGAACTTATTTGGCATGTGTTAGATTGGAAAAGGCCGATGATGGGCTTTTATGAATATATTGATAAAATCATATGAAGTAATGATTCACTAAAAAGAAAATATCTTTTTTTTTTCCCTCTTGGATCTACTAGAACCCAGCATTACCCCAGAATTTTGTTTCTGGAGGATCGTTTTTCAGCAAGACTCACCAAGCAAATTTAACAATGTTCCTCCAATGGAATGGCACAGCAGCTGATATGAAATTGGAAAAAGACAAGTATGTTGTGCGAGGGATTCTGGACCACTCCCTGCCCTATCTCCAAGATCTGGGACTGCCTCGCAAAAACGTGATTCTCCTCATCATGACGGGTAATGCTGGTGTGGAAGGACTTCTGGTGCTCCATGTGGACAGTTGCAAGCTGGAGATACAAGGAGAAATCCAACCCAAAGCCAACATGGAATGGACCCTGGAGATGGAGGTGGCCTGTAAAGCTTTGCAGGTAATTTTTGCTTCTTCCTCCTTAATTCTTGAAATCAGTCTTCCCCGGCTTTGTATGTTCTAGGTGTGCTGGAGTCACAGATTCTAGAATTCCTGGCTATCGGTGATCTGGTCTTACCATAGCTGCTTGGCAGAAGTCTATAAGAAATTTGAGGGTGGGGATTTAGTTATGACTTGAGGATGCAGTTCAGGCCAAAGAATTGTGTATGTCTAGTCTATTGAAAAGAAGGACAATGGATGATATGATAAGAGTGTTCCAATAACTCAGGGGCTGCCCCAAAGAAGAGGGAGTCAGGCTATTCTCCAAAGCACCTGAAGGCAGGACAAGAAGCAACGGATGAAAACTAATCAAGAGAAAACCAACCTAGAACTAAGGAGAAATTTCCTGAGTATTAGAACAATTAACCAGTGGAACTGCTTGCCTCCAGAAGCTGTGCATGCTCCAACACTGGAGGTTTTTAAGAAGATGTTGGACAACAAATTGTCTGAAGTGGTGTAGGGTTTCCTGCCTAGGCAGGGGGTTGGACTAGAAGACCTCCAAGGTCCCTTCCAACTCTGTTATTCTGTATTCTATCTCATCCAGCACCAAGTTTAGAAATGGATTGCCTTCATGCTTGTTTATGTTTTGTGTCTCATGGTAGGATCGAGGCTTCCCAAACCACGCACAATTAAATGGATCCCTTCTGAAGGATGGTGATCAGCTAGAATTCTTTAATAGCCTCCAGGTGGAAGATCAAGAGGCCTCCTTCGCAGTAAGCGCTAAGTGCCAGCCAAAGTTTATTTTAGAAATGGAGTTGAGGCATGGGTTTTCATTCTTCAACAGGATCCCCCAAGAAAATAAGCTGATTGTCCATTGTGGGAAACGACCCGAGCGTGCTATAAACTTGGAAGTGAAATCTGGCCTTTGCCAACTTCGAGCCAACTTGGAGATGGAAGCAGGAAACCGATGCCAGTGGCAAGCAGCGATGGAGAACTCTTGCAAAATGATACAGGTATAAACCTGGCCAGCGTACAGAGCAAGGAAGGTGACCTTGACAGAGCGATACAGGTGGTGTCGTCGAGGCCAGAGGGACAACAACAGCTTTAATCATCCTGGTCTATTACGTGGGGCAGACATCCCACCATGGGAAAGGACTTGGTGTCAAACATCTACTTTGATGTCTCCTTTGTTTAAAGGGGGCACAGTGGCCTACTGGTTAAGAGGCTGGGTTTGTTGACCAGAAGGTTGGCAATTCAAGACCCAAGTACAGGGTGACAGGGTGAACCCCCATTCTTGCCCCAGCTCCTGCCAAGCATGTAAATCAGCGGTGGGATTCAAAAACTTTTTACTAATGGTTCTGTGGGTGTGGCTTGGTGGGCATGGTGTGACTTGGTGGGCGTGGCTTAGTGGGCGTATCCAGGGGAAGGATACTGCAAAATCCCCATTCTCTCCCCACCCCACTAACCTGATTTCCAGCTCCCTTCTCCTATGCAGAGCAACCAAAGGAGACCCAGCCGATCAGCTGAGACTCAGGAGGCAGAGAAGAGATGGGGTTAGGATCGGGACCAGTCAGAGGTGGTCTTGGCCAGTTCTCTGAACTACTCAAAATTTCTGCTACCGGTTCTCCAGAACTGGTCCGAACCTGCTGAATACCACCTCTGCTTCCCTGGCTGTTTTTGTACCCACTCGTCCAACAATCTTAGTAGTCTTAGTTTCCTGAAAATGGGCTCCTGCATGAGTCCCAAAGCTCGGAAGACAAAACTTCTGGGACCGGTGACCGACCCAGATTTGACTCTGCAGCATTATCCGGGGACACTTATATTCGTCTTCATTCGTGGGAGCACATTTAGCTACTGTTAAATCATAGCCATGCTTAGGTGCTGCCGTGTTGAATATTTCATTTAAATTTCAGGATCTTGGAATTCCAACAAAAATGAATGGATCGGGGCATGTGTTAAAAGATAAGATCAACCTTGATTCTCAAGTGGTGCTTGCTGTTGGTGAAAACACGGTCTCGGCATTCCTCCTTTTAAAAAGCACCGCTGTAAGTAATTGGCCACACCGAATGACTTTTGAACATGGAGTGTTGGGCTATTGTTTCAATTGTCATTTTTTATTTGCTAGAGAAAATCAAAGCTTTCAGTGAGCTGGATAGCCTTATGTAATGCTAACATGCTAATATATATATTTTATTTGACCAAGGAAGTTAGACACCCAAGGAATTTGTCCTTGGTATAGAAGTGTAAATGCAAAACAACAGAGATATAATAATCCAGATCTGCCTATCCTTAGTCTTTGGAAAGGACTTGAGAGGTAGACAAAAATGCCAAATCCAGTCTGAACATCTGGCTGACTGTGCGATGATTAACAACAACAATAATCTGTAACCTAATGAGCGACCCTATTCTCAGTAAAAGATGAAAGGAAAAATATCTAATTTTTCTCGCCAGCCTTTCACCGCAGATTGATTTCTCCAAATAAATCTTTTCAGCTCTGCTATACTGTAGGTCCGTGATGACAAACCTATGGTGGCACGCAGAGCTATTAGTGCTGGCATGTGAGCCGCAAGCAAATTTACCTCACTGCGCATGCATGCACCTCACAGCTGATTTTTGTTCCCCACCCCCGAGGCTTGAAAAAAACCTCTGCAGGCTTTTTAGGCTGAATAATAGGCCCGTTTCATCACTTCCTGTAACCGGAAGTGACAAAACAGGCCTATTATTCATCCTAAAAAGCCTGCAGAGGTTTTTTTTCAAGCCTCTGGGAGGCTGAAAAAGCCTTAAACTGGCCGAAAATCAGCTGTGAGGCACAGTGCAGGTAAGGGGTGGCATGCGGGGGATTGTGCGAGCATATGCAGGAGACATGGGGGAGGGCATTCCCTTCTGGGTGCTGGCATGTGAGACCGCGAGTGCCAGCGCATGCACAATTTTTTCCACAGAAGCCCAAAAAGGTTAGCCACCACCGCTGTAGGTAATCCTCACCTTGAGTGGTGCAGTGGCCTAGAAGTGGAGTTCTCTCCTCACAATCAGGAGGCTATGAGTTCGATCCTAGGTAGAGGCAGATATTTCTCTGGGCACAATATGAAAATATTTGCTGCGAACTTTGCATTGGTGACAGTAAGGGCGTCTGGCCAGGAAGGGCGTCTCTCCATTCTGTTGCTCTGACTCCACTCCGATGGAAGGGATTACAGGGTCATTAAAAGACCCCCCCACACACACAAAAAGGTAGTCCTCACCTTATGATCATTCATTTAGCGACTGTTCGAAGTTACAAGGGTGTGAAAAACAGACATAAGTCCCTTTTTTCACTGCCACCGTAACTTCAATGAACTGGTGTAAGTCCAGTTTCTGTTCCCCGGCACTCTTGATTTTCTTTGATCCTCCTTCCTGCAGACCAGGCGAGAATTTCATGCGCTCCTGGAACAACACATCAAAGGGGCCATTAAGTCTGACATTCCTGCAAGGGCAGAAGTGGATTTAATTTCAGAAAAGAGTCGTACCCTTTGTGAAAGGCTGCTTCAGTTCAAGGTGGATGGCCAGCAGGTAAAACACACTTTCTTTGATCCGGGTTTTAGTTTGCATGACTCGGCAGCCTCCGTCGCAGGTGAACCCCAAGGGTTAGGGGGAAAAAATGTATATTATGCATAAAAAATGTATATACATTTTAGTTAGTATATAAAAAATGTATATAGTAACATTTTCCAAAGAACAAACCTAGAAACACAGAATAACAGAGTTGGAAGGGGCCTTGGAGGTCTTCTAGTCCAACCCTGCTTGAGCAGGAGACTCTATACCACTTCAGACAAAATGGCTGTCCGGTCTCTTCTTAAAAACCTCCAGTGATGGAGCCCCCACAACTTCCAGAGGCAAAGCCATTCCACTGGTTATTTGTCCTCACTGTTAGGAAATCTCTTCTTAGTTCTAAGATGCTTCTCTCTTTGATTGGTTTCCATCCATTATTTCTTTTGCCTTCTGCTGCTTTGGAGAATAAATTGCCCCCCTCTCTTCTTTGTGGCAGCCCCTCAAATATTGGAACACGGCCATTCTTTTCACTAGATTAGACAATGGCGTAAACAAGGCTTCTTTTAAGCAGGACGTGGTTGGTTGCTTGGATGTCAAAGATAACCTGATGACCAATGGCCTAATTGTTCCTTAGATCAATTTTAGAGTTCTTATGAAGAACCAAACCCAAAAAAACCCTCCCAACTTATGCTAGGAAAATCAAGATTGTGTTCTTGTCATGGTGGTTCCGTTCTTGTAAAATTGTGAGAAAGATGGCGACTTCTCTGTAAACAAAAAAAAAAAGCAAAACTTCCCAACCTTCATCTCTTAATCTAAAATAAAGGTTAGTCTTTTGAGTAACTCTTGTTTCCCCCAAACTTACATTTCTGGTAAAAATCCAGCTGTTGTTATCCAACCCTGCATGAAAAGCAGAGGTGGTTGTTCAGCCGATTCTGACCAGTTCTGGAGAACCAGTAGCAGAAATTTTGAGTAGTTTGGAGAACCGGCAAATACCACCTCAGACTGGCCCCACCAACCCCATCTATTCTCCGCCTCCCGAGTCCCAGCTGATCGGCTGGGTCTTCTTGGGTTGCCCTGCACAGGAGAATGGAGCTGGAAAGCAGGTTAGTGGAAATGGCAATTTTGCAGTATCCTTCCCCCAAGAATGGGGATTTTACAGTTATTCCCCTGCCACGCCCACCAAGCCACACCACACCCACCAAGCCACACCCACAGAACCGGTGGTAAAAAATTTATGGAAAGGACAAAATCCTTTCCTAGCCTGTTTGCCAAGAGTGAAGGCTCCATTACTCCGTTTTATGACGTCTCTTTCTGCTGATAACAACAGGTTTTGGCGTCGTCTTCTCTCAAGCGTAGGAGAACCGGCGTGGCTTATTCTGCCACTGTCGCACAGCCTTTTAACTTTGCGATGAAACATGTGGAGTTCAGCTCCCTGACCCAAAGCCGCAAAGGAGCACACGCACAACAGGTAATTACAGAGACTTACCTCCCGAGTGTTCTACGGTGCGTTCGTTTGTCCAAAAATTAATGTATCCTATTAAGTTGAACCATTCCTACTTCCAAGGAATGAAATATTATAAACCTTGATCCACTTAAATTTGACCAGATAATTATTTGGTCCTGAATGGAGTGAACTCTCCATAAATAAGGGTGAAAATGCTTCAAAGCGTGGTTGATTTGAGAAATGCAGTAACAGCAGCTGATGGCCTTTCTGGAGCAGTACAGGAAGTCCTTGACTTACAACAGTCCATTTAGTGGCTGTTCAAAGTTACAATGGCGCTGAAAAAAAGTGACTTGTTATGACCGTTTTTCACACTTACGACCTTTGCAGCATCCTCATGGTCCCGTGATCAAAATTCGGATGCTGGGCAACTGGTTCATACTTATGACCGTTGCTGGGTCCAGAGGTCATGGGTTCGCTTCTTTGCGACTTTCTGAACAAGCAAAGTCAATGAGAAAGCCAGATTCACTTAACAACCAGGTGACTAACTTATCAGCTGCAGTGATTCACTTAACAACTGAGGCAAGAAAGATCGTAAAATGGGGCAAAGCCCACTTCATAAATGTCTCACTTAACAACAGAACTTTTGGGATCAATTGTGGTCATAAGCTGAGGAGCACCTGTATCAGGAAACAAGGTTCCATGATAGCCAGTGCTCAACAACCAACACGATGTCATGGTTGAGTTTGAGTTGGGACCAGAGAGACATCTGTTTGAGTGTTTGCAGTGTGACTACCAGAGTGTTTGCAGTGTGACTACCATTATGAGACAACCCAGGAGCAAAACACATCACACAGAGACTTAGACATTTAACAGTGGTTTATACACAGTAGTTATATACAGAAATATACATGGTAGGCAAAATACCTTACAAGCAATCTGTCTTCTTAACTCTACATGGAGAACTCTGCAATGAATACCGGACACAAGGAGAGAAAACATTCCCTCTAATGGCTGCCTTTTTATAAATACCTCTTAAAGTGATAGAGCCCATCCCAAGTCTTAAAGGAGCAGTGCTGATTCGTCTTCATTGCATCCGCCTAATATTGCATCAGCTTCACTGCTGGTCGGCTCTTAAATCCCAAGACCTTAACAGGTCTATGCATAAGTTGTGAAGTTTGTCTCAGATGACTTTGAAGCATCCCTCTCTTGCAGCCCAATTGTGGGGACATTGTTGTCACCTTGAGCTTTCAGGAGAAATATCTCTTCTGGGTTTTAGATGCAGCTTGCTTGGAACCATGGCCAGCCAGCCTGGATGAACTTCACTTTTGGAGACAAGTCTAGAGTGAGGAACACATGTTGGGATGCTTGTATCACAGCTTCTTCTGGACAGGTATGAATGTTGGTTTTCAGCAAGAAAGGATTTCAGGGTTGCGCAGTTGAGCGAGCTATTCGTCTTCACCAGAGACACAAAAAGATATAAACAGTGGGGGGAAAGTAATGTAATTTTTGGAGCCAAACCAGATGTGGCATTAAGTATATCTTTGAGTTTGATAGCACTAACAATAACAGACATAAACTTCACAGCCCTCTCTCACCGGTTTACAGAGTCAGCCTCTTGCCCTCAACAATCTGGGTCCTTATTTTTCCGACTTGGAAGGGTGGAAGGCTGAGTCAACTTTGAGCCAGTCAGGATCAAACTCTTGGCAGTGGCCAGTATCAACCTGCATTATAACTACTGTGCCGCTATGGCTCACATCTTTAAGTTTGATATCTTAAAATTAGAGGACATAATTCAAAGAGTGCTCCATCAGAATGGAGAAGGGATTTAAATTGGTTTCACTTTATGGTGGACTTCAAGAATGGTCCTTTTCTCCTGGAACTCCTAGAAGGTAGAAGAACTCTTGAGAAATAGAATTCTTTCATGCCAAAAAGAATTGGTTCAATTTTTCTCCAATGCCAGTGAGCCAAGGGGTGGTCTCCAACCTCTGGAACTGGAGTTCTCAGAGTAAATAATGTTTTATATTCCTTTTTTTTTTTTGGCAGCTTAAAAACATCCTAACAATTGCAAGTCTTCGGGCCTGTGGCTCCCTTAAGCAGACAGCAGCTCTGTTGAATCAGCACCTAGATCTGACATGGGACGACAAGACCGTTGTACAACATCTGACATATGAGGTAAAGGAAAGCTGCTTTTGTCATCAGACAAATGACAAAAGAGCAGGGTTTTGCACTTCTTTGAACACAAAATGTTTGATGGTAGGTCTCTGACCAAGATTCAGAGATGTAAATAGACAGCTGTAAAAAAGCAATTAGGAAAAGTCCACTGAATAATCTAGTCTAGTGAAAAGAAAAAGTAGGGGTGACATGATAGCAGTGTTCCAATGTTTGAGAAGCTGCCACAAAGAAGAGGGAAGTCAACTTATTCTCCAAAACACTTGAAGACAGGATAAGAAGCAATGGATGGAAATTAATCAAGGAGAGAAGCAACCAAGAACTCAGGAGAAACTTCCTGACAGAGAGAACAATTAACCAGTGGAACAGCCTGCCTTCAGAAGTTGTATGTGCTCCAACACTGGAGGTTTTTAAGAAGAAATTGGACAACCATTTGTCTAAAGTAGTATAGGATTTCCTGCTTGATCAGGGGGACTAGAAAACCCCCAAATCCCCTTCCAACTCTGTTATTCTGTTAAATTAGCAAATATACATCAGGATATATTGTTCTTAAGTGGAAAATAGTTCGCTTGGTAGGATTCATGTAACATCGTTCTTTTCATCTCAACAAATCTTGCTAAAGAAAACTGGCATAATAATGCTTGAAAAAGAATCACCTCCAGATATAAAACAGAGATCAGGAATCCATATTGCCTCTAACTACAGTCATTATACAATCTTTATGTATATTGTATAGGTATATTAGTGCACCCTCAAATCCCCAGAACTCCACTCAAAATTGCAAGATTTCTGTAAAATCTCAAATCAAGAAGATGGAATAATAGAATGATAGAGTTGGAAGAGATCTTTAGATGTCCTCTAGTCCAGGGGTCCCCAACCACCGGTCCCCAGACTGGTACTGGTCCGTGGATCATTTTTTACTGGGCCACAAAGCTTGGGCGCTGCCATCTTGTTTCGACGGTGCTTCCGGGTTTTCGGTTGCTTCTGGGTTTTCAGTTGGAAAGCGGCGTTTGGGTGCTTGTGCCTTAGTTTCATCGAAGAGGCTTCGAATGAAGAGCCGTCCCGATGGCGGTAGAGTCTCGCATTACTCAGGTACCGGTCCGTGGAAGAATAAATAATCGTGAAACCGGTCCCTGGTTCAAAAAAGGTTGGGGGCCACTGTTCTAGTCCAACTCTCCACTTTCAGACAAATGGTTAGGGTTAGGGTTGCAGTTCTGGAGAACCGGTAGCGGAAATTTTGAGTAGTTCAGAGCGCCAGCAAATACCACCTCTGACTGGCGATTTTACAGTATCATTTCCCTGCCACCCCCACCAAGCCATGCCCACAGAACCGGTAGTAAAAAAAATTTGAATCCCAAATTTGAATCTTGGTGTATTTTTCATGCCATGTTTTGCTGACATGTATAGATTTGAGGAGTGCGTATCATGGGACCTGCGGCTTCCAACTTGCCAACACAAGAAAAGGCACCTTCACCCAAGACACTGTCAACCTAACAGCTGGGCTTTTTTATTATGTGAAATTAAGATTGGATTACAGTGTTTTCACAAGTGTGCCAGGAGAGATTATCTCTCTACCTAATGTTTCTCTGAGATAATTAATTCAATTAAGTTCCCATTCAAACATGGAGCTCGTTGTGTGTCTTTGGGACTCTTCCAGATAAGTCTTAACTCAAATTTACTAAGTTATTGTAGTTAAGTACAATGAAGAAAGAAACATAGACTTTCCAGGTTCAATGCTTTGAATTTTAAAGGACAGAGGAACAATAACGGAGTGAAACAGAACAAATGTATGTGGATTCTGCTAGGATGTGATTCTGGGCCGCCGTTCTGATAATTTTAATTATCGTATTAAACATTTCTGGAAAGAAAAAAAAAACGCACACACATAACAATGTAGGTCCTTTTTGTTTTCTCAGTATGTGCCACAATTATATTTCTGCCTCCTCCTTATCTTTTAACACAGAAAAGCCGAGTGTTGCATCGGGACAAAATACTGGTAGAAGCTACTTTAAAGAATCTCTTGGCCTCCTGTTCCCATCAGCGTATTCTGGGAGAAGTCGAAACAGATTATGCAGCTTGGCTGAATTACAGCATGAGACTCGGGATGTGCGACCTTCCAAATGTGAGGGATGATTTGGAAGGCTTTCAAACAGAAACTATTTTTAGTAACTTCTGAATGTGTGGGATCCTTAGTGCTCCCTAAGCTGGGTTGTTTTCTTGGAGACATCTCATTACGAGTAACCCCCCTAATCCCTTACCAACTCTGATGATGTTCCCTAGTTTGGTAATGAAACGTCTGCAAGAAAACAATCAAGCTCAGAGAGCACCAAGGACCCCACAGTCCTCCTCCTCCTCCTCCTCCTCCTCTCTGCCAACTCCCATTCTCTTCTAGCATTGATGATGTTCCCTAGTTGGGTAATGAAACGTCTGCAAGAAAACAATAAAGCTCAGAAAGCACAGAGCCGCCCCCCCCCCCCCCCATTTCAACTCTGAGCTACAAATATTGTCCTTTTGGGGTACTTCTGAGTATATTCTGGGTTCCAACTTCCTGTTGGAACTTTTTTGTTCCAACGGGAGCTTTCCTGTTCTCCATTTTTTTTTCTTTCTGAAAACTGACCATCCCTGACCCTATTTGCTTCCTCTCTTCTAGGCAATTGGTCTCTCTGGCAAACTCCAGCTAAACCAGGGGGACACCGTCTTACGATCTGAAGGGAAAATCGGCCTTGGAAATAACGAAGGGACGATTACGGTGGCTTTACGGAACAACAGCAAGCTGGAAATGAGGAACTATTCGGCGGAATTTTCAGTGAGCTGGTGATAACTAATAAGGGGAAATACTGCATCTTTCTGACTTCTCTCTCTCTGTCTCTCTGTCTCTCTCTCTGTCTCTCCCTCTCTCTCTCTCTCTCTCTCTCTCTCTCTCCTCATAAAAAGACATCAATACTGTCTTCTTGTCTTGGATTATCCCAGAAAGTGACTAGAGGAAGAAAGGAGGTGGCATAATATGGTATTGTTGTGGTTCACCGGTTGCCGCTGCGGACAGTAGCAGATTTGGATAGTGAGGAAGAAAGGGGACCAGTCAGGGAGTCTGGAGAGGACTCAGATGAGGGTCCTGCATCCGATGCAGAGATGGGGCCAGGACCATCTGAGAGTGGGGTCCTGACTCCGGAGCCTTCAGAATCTGGCAGCAGCGAGGAAGAGGAACAAGGGGAGCCTGTTCCCAGTGCACGTATGTGCAGAGCTGCTGGAAGGCGAGAGCAGCTGAAGCAGAAGGGGAAACTCAGGAGTAAGGCTGGGAGGTGGTTGCCCCTCTCTTAAGGGATAAAAGTCAGACCTCAATGACGAAAAGCTTTGCAGGAAGCAAAGCAGTTCAGTCATTTCTGAATCCTTCTTGAAGTTCTGTAAACTGGTCATTTTTTTTCTGGGTTGTTGGGTTAGTTTATGTTAAAATTAATTGGACCTGGTTTTTTTGCAGCATTCCACAGCATTGAAAAGCATGCTCTTGTCTGGAGGAACTGTGTATAATGAGTTTTGGCTGGGAATGCAAGTAATTCCCAGTGTCGCATTAAAATGTTTTACTTTTAAAATAAGTTTGTGTTTCATTAAGTTTGATGAAGCCTGGGTCAGAACAAATATGGCTGGTCCTGTTTGATTCCATTCTACCATTAGGTAGAATTCAGGTCGGCTTCAACTTTACTTATTTGGTGACCATTTGACGTTACAACAGCAGGGAAAAAAGTGACTCATGACCGTTTTTCAGACTTAAGGCTTCTGCAGCATCCCCAAGGCTACATGATCAAGATTTCTGACCCTTGGCAACTGACTCATATTTATGACAGTTGCAGTATCTCTCGGGGTCGTTTTTGCAAACTTCTGACGGGCAAAGTCGATGGGGAAGCCAGGTTCATTTAAGAACCGTATTACTAACTTAACAGCTGCAGTGATTCCCTTAACCACTGTAGCGAGAAAGGATAGAATAGAATAGAATAGAACAGAATAGAATTCTTTATTGGCCAAGTGTGGTTGGACACACAAGGAATTTGTCTTTGGTGCAAGTCCTCTCAGTGTACATAAAAGAAAAGATACATTCGTCAAGAGTCAAGAATCATCAGATACAACACTTGATAATAGTCATATGATAATATGATAATGATAACCTATGATAATAGTCATAGGTACAACAAGCAATCAAATCATACTAGGAGACAGCCCATATAAATCGTAAGGATACAAGCGACAAAGTTACAGTCATACAGTCACAAGTGGGAGGGTACGGGTGATAAGGAGTGATGAGAAGATTAACAGTAATAGTAGTGCAGACTTTATAAATAGTTGGACAGTGTTGAGGAATTTATTTGTTTAGCAGAGTGATGGTGTTCAGGAAAAACTGTCCTTGTGTCTAGTTGTTCTGGTGTGCAGGGCTCTATAGCATCGTTTTGAGGGAAGGAGTTGAAACAATTCATGTCCAGGATGTGAGGGGTCTGTAAATATTTTCACAGCCCTCTTTTTGACTCGTGCAGTATACAGGCCCTCGATGGAAGGCAGGTTGGTAGCAATTGTTTTTTCGGCAGTCCTAATTATCCTCTGAAGTCTGTGTCTGTCTTGTTGGGTTGCAGAGCCAAACCAGACAATTATAGAGGTGCAGATGACAGATTCAATGATTCCTCTGTAGAACTGGATCAGCAGCTGCTTGGGCAGTTTGAGTTTTCCGAGTTGGCACAGAAAGGCCGTGAATGGGGGCAAAACTCCATAAAGGTCTCACTTAGCAACAGAAATGCTGGTTGTAAGTTGAGGGTGACCTGTAGTGGGGAAACCTAGCAGGAATATAGCAGAGTGACATTTTAATAGGAGATCTCTTATGTTTCAGAGAAAAGAAGTGAAGGTATATTAATGCAGCTTGTTCCAAACAATTTTTTACTGCAAAAGATTCTCTCCCAAGAGAAATACAGCTGTCAGGAGCTTGACTTATATCTGCCTGAAACATCTTTTTACCACACCTAAATTGTGCTCCACTGTTCTTATTTTCAACGTGTGAGTGAGTATATGCTGCCATCTCCTGATCGAAATAGCCACATACTTACATTAAGAGGAGAACAGAGGTGGTATTCAGCAGGTTCGGATCAGTTCTGGAGAACCGGTAGTGGAAATTTTGAGTAGTTCGGAGAATCGGCAAATACCACCTCTGACTGGAGATTTTACAGTATCCTTCCCCTGCCACACCCACCAAGCCACGCCCACAGAACCGGTAGTAAAAAAAAAAATTGAATCCCACCCCTGGAGGAGAATCTACAATCCATTTGAATCACGATACTGTCATGTCCCTGTCGGAGTCTGAATCTGAGAAGAAAGATGAACAGCTGACAGGGAGTGGGAGTGCGGCTCCATTGGCTGTGGAGGAAACTGGGGAAGGGCAAAGTCCAGCTGGGCAGAGCAGGGGAGTGGTAGAACAAGGGAGAGGTAGAACAAGGGAGAGGGAGTTCAGAGGAAGACCCAGGCCCACCGCCTCTTCATCCTAGGGCACCACAGGGAGGAATGGAGAAGGGAGCAACATGGATTGCATGGTTTGACAGGGAAGGAAAGGGCCCTGATTCCCTTCATTAGCCACAGCTGGGAAGAGAATTTAAAAGAGATGCATGCTGAGTGCAGCAGCTGCTGGGAGCAAACGTGAATTTATCTCAGGTTCACTTGGTTGTCTGTGTTCCTGGCATCTTCCCAACCATGTTGAGTTATTGCTGTGCCTTCACATCAGGAATTCTTGTTCCTGGCCTGCCGGACTAATTACCTCATTTTGCCTTGATTTGACTTATAGTTACAGTTTTTGTTGACCACATTTTGGACTTAATTCTCTGCAGCCAAAGGCTGTTCCTGGGAGAGTTTTTCTCCAGCCAGAAGGTAAGCCAGGATATTGGGGGCAAAGTTGGAGCTGATAAAGGGACTCTTATTGAATATCTGACTGTGTTGCCTTTGTGCCATGGTCTGGGGGCATCACGGAGACTCTTGTTATGAGATCCATCATGAGCTTTTGATTTTTGTAAAAATCAAAGTTATCCTGAAAGCAGGAATGGGAAATCAGGATGACCACAAGGCTCTCTGCCCAAGTCGTGTTCCTAAACTTCTCCCAAAGCTTTCGAGAAAGTAGAGAAGTGGTAAGATGTTCTGGAACTTGAAATGAAATGCTCCTTTCATCATAACTCTTTTGCTCGGTGTCTATTCTTGTGGTTTGTCTCCCTCACCCAGCTGAAAGGACCCGAGGCTACTTGGATGGATGTGAAGGCCTGTGTGACCTCTTCGGCTGATCAAAGCCAAGTCCTTGTCGAGGGGAAGATGGATCATCCAAACGAGAAAGTGAAAATAAAAGCCATCAGAGGAAAAGAGTGTCTTCGGTATTACATGGGATACTTGAAAGGTAGATTCGACAATGCAGGAGTCTACCCTCTTCTTGGATTTTTCAAAATTTGCCTCTTCTGAAAGGAGTTACTACAGAAATTTTCCTTCCTTCCTTCCTTCCTTCCTTCCTTCCTTCCTTCCTTCCTTC
>NW_020769332.1:10648813-10669965 GCF_900518735.1 Pseudonaja textilis
TTCCTTCCTTCCTTCCTTCCTTCCTTCCTTCCTTCCTTCCTTCCTTCCTCCTTCCTTTTCCTTCCTTCCTTCCTTCCTTCCTTCCTTCCTCCTTCCTTTTCCTTCCTTCCTTCCTTCCTTCCTTCCTTCCTTCCTTCCTTCCATCCATGGTGTGCAGTGGGTAGAATGCAGCATTGCAGACTAAGTCTGCCCACTGCCAGGAGTTCAATCAACCTTCCAGCCTTCCAAGGTCGGTAAAATGAGGACCCAAATTGTTGGGGGAAAGATGCTATGTAAACTGCTTTGAAAGGGCTGTAAAGCACTGTAAAGCGGGATGTAAGTCTAAGGGCTATTGTTATTGCTATAAATAATGCTCTTTCCACCTATTTTCCCCACAACCACAACTCCATGAGTTGAATTGGATTGAGAAAGGCTGGTCCAAAGTCACCGAGCCAGCTTGATGACTAAGGCGAGACTACAACTCACAGTCTCCCGGTTTCCAAGCCAGCACTTTAACCACTACATCAAACTGGCTGTACCTCTGTTCCTAAAGCTTTACAATAAAAGTAGTCTTGACTTGATAAATTGGATTTCAAGTCTGGCCTAACTTTAAGAGCTGACAAATGGTGAGACACGCCAAGCGAAAACAGAATACATTGATGAATAATCTGTCCAACATGACACTATATTTTCCTCCCAGACTTGAATTCTTGGTGGGAGAGATGCTAAGGACAGCCTAGATTTTTTTAAAAAGAAAAAATGTGTTGATGTAAAAACTGAATAAAGATCCAAGAGCCCATTATGTCAACAGCCATCTGAAAAGGTTTCTATTATCAATGCTGGAAATATTTTTGTTCTTACTATGTTGTTTTTAAAACATCTTACTCAAGAGCCACTAACCACCCTAAAAGATGCCTACTATGATGTGACTCTGAAACCTTTGGATGAAGTTTGGCAGCAGAAGACCGATGCGTATCTAAAGAAACTTCAGGCACTGGTGCCGACGGTTGTGAAAGACGTGTGGCTGATGGAACCTATCCAGGTTGCATTGAGAGCTCTCAAAACTGGCTTTGATATGGTTGGTATTGTATATTTTCTCTTGTACACAGTTCCTGGTAGGACTTTTCTTTTTTTAATAAACTTTATTGAATTTTTATTACATTAAAAACATAAAAATATATCACTCAATAACAGCTATTTGTGGTGCTTATCATATAACAATCATTTGTGCAATATTTACAGATATTAATTTGTGCATAATTATATTCTTATTCTATCTATATTCTATATTTAATAATTACCTATCCTTAATCTGTCTCCAATCTACCCAGCTATACCATTGTTTCCATACCTTATAAAATATTGAAGTTTCCTTATCTTTTAAACTCAGCGTTAGTTTATCCATTTCAGCACAATTCATAACTTTTTGTATAACCAGTTCCTCTACAGGTGTATATGGCTGTTTCCAACATTGGGCAAAGGTGATCCTGGCAGCAGTCAATATGTGTAATAATAAGTATTTTGTGGTCTTTGCGTATTTTTGTTTGAAGTTCCCCAATAGGAAGAATTCTGGTTCTATGTCTAATTGTTCATTGGTAATTTCCTGTAGCCAATTTTTGATTTTAAGCCAGTATTTTCGAGCCTCTGGGCAGGACCACTACGTATGATAATATGTTCCCTCTTTTTTTTCACATCTCCAACATATAGGGGTATGACTTTTCTTAACAGGCTGCATGGATGTTGCTTTCATTCCCCCAATGAGAACACTGAGGCTGCTGTTATAAAAATAAAAGAGGAACACAGACAATCCACAAGCAATAAATCTTACTTTAAGATCAGAGGTTTATTTCATTGGCAATTTGGAACACAAAAAGCCATCATTACATTACTTATATCAATAACCCATTGCAATGAGGTCCAGAGACAGTAGCTAACATCCAAAAGGACAGCTACTATCAGTGGCCATAATTTGAGATTTTCCCCCTTCTTTTATACCTTCTTCTTCTGAAGCCAACCCAGTGGTGTGTAATCTTACTGGATGTACTTCCCTCATACTGTCCATCAATGAACACCCACTTGTAGGTATATATGCCAGTTCGCTTACAATCTGCTACTTTCAGTTCACTTTTTTCTCAGAGTCCCAGATATTCTTGATCCAAAATAGCTCTGATTGTCTTGCAATTATGTGTTTTTGCAAAGTGGCAGATTGCAAACATTTTGCTATGCCTGCAAAATAAGCTCAGACTACGCTTTAATATATTGTTAATTTGAGGCGTTCAACCAGACAGAGCTTTAAAGCCTACTTGTCCATACTCCCATGTGCTTGTTGGTAGGATCTTGTGAGTAAAATCTCCCACTTCCTGTTATATATGGCTTTCCACAAATAAAATGAAACCAGTTTCCTGACGGCTGTTTTACTTGTAAACCATGGAGAGTTGCACGACTGCGCTGAATTAAAAAAATATAATGTGTAAATAAGTATATGTTCATTTGACATTTAATGCTTCTGTTTTAATAATAAAATCTAAAGGTGATTATTATTTCATCGTGATAACAGGCAACCCAACAGATACTAAACTGGGCAGAAGCCAAATTATCCCGAATATTCAGCAGGCTCCAAAAATCTATATCGAATCTGTACAGATTCTCACCCAGGTAGCATACACTTTTTGTTCTTTTATGACTTCTTGTTACATGGCCGTCTCGTCCTTTATTTCTCCCTCCAGTTGTGTCTCAACTGTGGTTGTATGTCTAGGACTACCTTCACTTTACTCTAACAGATAGTCCTCAACTTACTGTTCAACCATTTATTTAGCAACCATTCGAAGTTACAACAGTACTGAAAAAAGGGACTTATGGCTGTTTTTCATGCTTACGGCCATTGCCGCATCCCCACAGTCACGTGATGAAAATTCAGACACTTGGTAACTGGCTCATGTGATGCCCTTTGGCAACTTTCTGACGAGCAAAGTCAAGAGGGAAGCCGGATTTACTTTAAAAACCATTTTACTGATTTGACAACTGCAGGGATTGACTTAAAACTGCAGCAAGAAAGGGAAAAAATGGGGGGAAATTCACTTAACAACCGTCTTGCTTAGTAACAGAATTAAGGGTTCAATTGCGGTGGCTAAGATGCTGAGCTTGTCGATCAGAAAAGGTCGGCAGTTGGGCGGTTCGAATCCCTAGCGGCATGTGACGGAGCGAGCTCCCGTTACTTGTCCCAGCTTCTGCCAACCGCGCAGTTCGAAAGCAGGTAAAAAATGCAAGTAGAAAAATAGGGACCCCTTTGGTGGGAAGAAGGGAACAGTGTGTTCCGTGTGCCTTTGAAGGCATTTAGTTCTGCAGGCCACATGACCACGGAGACGTCTTCGGACACGCTGGCTCTTTGTAAGGGAGACAAGCACCGCCCCCTAGATCCAGAAACTACTAGCACAGATGTGCGAGGGGAACTCTTTACCTTTACTGTGGTTCTATGTTGAGTTCTGCAGGTTCTTGAGTTTTATGGATGCACAATCATGCCATTGGAATTTGGAAGCTTGGCAATTGGCTCCTATTTATGACGGTCACACAGTGATCATGGGATCACTGTTCGCGACCTTCTGACATGAGAAATCAAGGGGGAATCCGGGTTAACTTTACAATCGCGTTACTAATTTAACAACTGTGGCAAGAAAGGTCGTAAAATGGAGCCAAGCTCACTTAAGAACTGCCTCGCTTAGCCACAGAATTATGGGCTCTGTTGTGGTTGTAAGTCAAGGACTACTTATCATGAGTTTTTGCAAGATCTTGAGTTTTATGGATGCACTTCCAAAGCTGCTTTAAATCAATAAGTCGTCCGTGTCGATGCCTTGCAGGAACTGTTCTGTGGCATTGAGTTTGCCTGTTGTGCCCAAAGGAGGAGCCACATTAGATATGATCCAACTTACAGACCACATCATTGAAGAGAAAGTTGTGAAGCCCCTTCGGGGCCTCTATCACATCAATCTGGCTGCAGAATACTACAGATTCAAGCGAGCCATCATGGAGAGCCCTTTTGAACGTAAGTTCTTGGAGGCACTTTTCATTTTGATCCCTCCGCTTCTTTTACAGCTCTTGAAAGATGAGGAGGAGGGATCCAGCGTTGGTTGGTTGGTTTGTGTCAACGTTCCAAGTAACAACCTCCAAATTAAAAGACTCCCGAAGACTGTCGTCTTCTCAAAGATCCATTGTATTAGAGATGTCGTATTGGCATATCTGAGGAAATCCCAAACCTGAGATTTCTGGGGGGGTTTCCTCAGCCCAAAGAGAATCCAAAATCCAGCCCTTGCACCCAATAGTCCATCACATGGCCCAATCATCATCTCGTACCAACTGGAGGCTATCCCTAGTCACTCCCCTCCAGGTGCAGAGCAACATGTCCTTGACTCTCTGAGAAAGGAATGTTGTTGTGGCTAATTTTCCATCACTCCTTGAAGTCCCCGTCCCAAATTCCTAGGCATTAAATGTGGCAGCCCAGAAGCCTCCAAGAATAATGGCTTCCAAGCTGACAGTTTGTTTGCTTGCTTGTTTGTTTGTAACATAGTGGTTGTGTGTTTCCCCCCAATGAAGAGGTCTTCCTCCCCACAATGGGCCCTACAAGACCAATAAGTAATTCAGGGGTGTCCAACCTTGGCTACTTTAAGGCCTACAGACTTCCTATTCTGGGAGTTGAGGTCCACAGGTCTTAAAATGGCCAAGATTGGACACCCCTGCTCTAAATTATAAACTCTTCCATTCCATAGTTGAGGGATGAGGGCAGCTAGATGGCTTCTAGACAACGAAGACTTGTCTGAAAGACTGTTCGGGTAGAATCTTATTTCAATGCCATGTTCCAGAATAATATTAAGGTTTAGTTGGGGTGGCCCAAAGTCTGAATTTTTTCTGACAAAACAGCCATGCTGACTGGGGAATTCTGAGAGTCAAAGTCCGCAGGTCTTAAAATGGCCAAGATTGGACACGCCTGCAGTAACTGCATGATGTTATGTTTGGACTCCATCCAGATCAAGCCTTGTTGATGGGTACCAAGCACCTATGGACATTCGATGGGAAAGTGTACAGCTTGACCTCCAACTGCAGTTTGCTGCTGGCCAAAGATTTTTCCCAGGATGCCTTTACTGTCATCCTAAACCAGAGCAGTGGTGCAGACAGGTCTCTATACGTCAACATGAAGAAAAGAGTTGCCATCATTTACCCCGCACTGAAGGTAAAAATGGGAATTTCAGTTAAAGTTTTAGCTGTTATCAATCCAGACAAAACCAAAATGTATGGAGGGAGATGCTAAGGTTAATTAATGGTGCATCCAAGCTCCCCCCCCGCCCCCATTTTTTTGCTATTTACAATCAGGTGATAGGTATGTCAACGATCCATCCTTCCCCATTTTGGATAATAGCATAACAACAAATCCCAAGGCACTAAACCAAGAATTTGGGTTCATAGAATGTAGAACAACAGGGTTGGAAGCAGAGGTGGGATTCAAAAAAATTTTTTTACTACCTGTTCTGTTTGGTGGGCGTGGCTTGGTGGGCGTGGCAGGGGAAGGGTATACTGCAAAATCCCCATTCCCTCCCCACCCCGCTAACCTGCTTTCTAGCTCCGTTCTCCTGTGCAGGGCAACCAAAGAAGACCCAGACAATCAGCTGGGACTTGGGAGGCAGAGAATAGATGGGGGCTGGGTCAGTCAGAGGTGGGATTTTCTGGTTCTCCGAACTACTCAAAATTTCCACTACTGGTTCTCCAAAACTGGTCAGAACCTGCTGAATACCATCTCTGGTTGGAAGGGACCTTGGAAGTCTTCTAGTCCAACCCCGTTTGAGCAGGAGACTCCATTTTGGACAATTGGCTATCCAATCTCATCTTGGAAACCTCCCAGTAATGGAGCACCCACAGCTTCTATAGGCAAGGCATCCCATTAATCTGTTGATTAGTTGTTCTCCCAATTTCTCCTTAGTTCTAGGTTGGATCACCTAAATCAACCCTAGATTGAGTTCAGTTTAGGTTGGGAAAGAGACTCTAGCTACATACTCAGCTCTGATTTAAGAGTAACCTAAATCATCCACATATTTCTACTGGCTTGCATTTACCCTCTTGTAAGCAATCTTCCCAACCTGGATTTTTTTTAAAAAAAAACCAACAACTTGTTTTCAAATAGATCTACAAGCAATACAACACTTCGCTGTTGAAGGACTGCGGTAGTTTTGACGTCCCCCTCCAAGAAAATGGCACCACAGTCCAGGTGGATACAAACCAGGTTGAAATGACTGCAGCCGACGGAGCCTTGGTTTTTTGCGACCTTCGTTACGATTTCTGTACTTTTACCTTGGATGGATGGCATCATGGTTTGTACAAAGCATTCAGATGTGACCAAAGTATTCACTTTAAGAATGAATGAACGTTCTTTAATGGAGCATTAAAATAAGATAGAAGTATGGGGCATTCTCCGATTCTGTCAAAGCTGCCTTTGTAATCTGCGTGGTATTCAGAGTTTTGCAGTGTTAATTCAGCTCCAGAAAAAATAAACACAGATGCTGGTGCTTCATTTAACATCTTTATAAACATAATAAGTAGATTTTACAAACCGGTTGTAGATTTCTCCAACATGGAGCAAACTCAGACAGAAACATGTTGCAAATAACTTCAGTAGCAACTCAGGAGCCTAGAAACCCACATCAGTTTCACTTTCAGCAGGCAAGCAAGTTAGTTTCATCTTCAATAGACAGACTCAGAGCTTAACATAGCTGCAGAGCTGCAGAGCTTAATATAACTTAATATTACAATGACCTCATTGATGACCCTTCCTCTGTCAAGGACCTAGGAGTACTCATATCTAATGACCTAAGTGCCAGAGCTCACTGTAACAGCATTGCCAAAAAGGCATTAAGAATTGTAAATCTAATCTTACGAAGCTTCTCCTCTGGAAATATTGAATTGCTAACTAGGGCATACAAAACTTTTGCTAGACCAATACTCGAATACAGCTCATCTGTCTGGAATCCGCACTGAATATCGGACATTAATACAATCGAGCGAGTCCAGAAGTATTTTATGAGACGAGTACTACATTCCTCTGCTCGCAATAGAATATCCTACACCACCAGGCTTGAGATTTTGGGCTTGGAAAATCCTGAATTACGCCACATCCAGTTGGACTTCAGCGTAGTACACAAAATTATCTGCTACAATGTCCTACCAGTCAATGACCACTTCAGCTTCAACCGCAACAATACAAGAGCAACACAACAGATACAAACTCAATGTTAACCGCTCCAAACTTGATCACAGAAAGCACGACTTCAGCAACAGAGTGGTCAATACCTGGAATGCATTACCTGACTCTGTTGTTACATCCTCAAACCCCCCACTCCTTTAACCTCAAACTAACCACTATTGACCCCACCCCTTTCCTAAGAGGTCTGTAAGGGGCGTGCATAAGTGCACCATCGTGCCTCCCGTCCCTGTCCTATTGTCCCCATTTAATCGTACCTATTTTCTGCATTCTTACTCAGGTTTATACTTATACCTATTATTTTGTAAGCGATTGACAAATCAAAATAAATAAATAAAATAAAATAAATAACTGTGGAGTTGCAAAGCTTAATATAGAGCCACGCTTAGGCTACTTCTTGTTTCAGTTTCCAAACTCATTGGCTGATTTAATCGCTATGCCTATTCTCCGGCTAACCTTGTTCCCATACTCAATTCCACTTCATGAATATACTCTGACGCAGGGATTCATTTTTCTTTTTCCTATTCTTTCTAGGTGTGTCCGCTGGTCTTTTTGGTACCAACGATAATGAAGCTGGAAATGAATGGATGCTTCCTGACCATTCCCTGGCTAAGAGCTTGCCAGAATTCATACAAGCATGGCAGGTATTTGGCAGAGGAAATATTGAACACAAAAGGAAAGCTGCAATAAGACAGGGCTAGGAGTACAATTGGTCAACAGTTAAAGATGTTGAAAAGCTAACCATCTGGGTTCCAGACCCAAGTGCCGCCTGATAGGGTGAGTGAATTCCCGTTATTTGTTCCAGCTCCTGCCCACCTACCAGTTCAAAAGCATGCAAGTAGATAAACAGGTACCACTTCAGTGAGAAGGCAACAGTGTTCCAATGTGCCTTTGGCATATAGCCATGCTGGCTTCATGATCATGGGAAATTAAGGGGGTCCATTGTGGTGATAAGTCAAGGACTACCTGTACTGTAAAGAAATAGTCAAGAAACAGTTGAAAGTAGCGACAAAGCAAATGTCAAGATTTGTTCCTCCATGAATGCGGATGGTGGAACTCATAAGATATGTATGAATAGCTGGTCTCTTTAAAGATGTGATATTTGCTGAATGCACAGCCATTCATTTTGGGTAAATAACCTTTGTCCTTCAAGGCGGACATAAGCTACGCAACGCAAGCTCTGAATTGTTTACACTGACAGGGGTGTGTTTGATTTTTCTCCTCCAAGGTGAACGGCCATTGCAGTGAAGTCAAGAGAGATGGCAAATCTTGCGTCAATGAGCAGAGCGCTACAATCTGCCAGATCTTTTTCCAGGATCCCGCCTCACCTTTTAGGAACTGTTTTGGAGTTGTAAGAATATATAATGCTAATGATGTACTGTATAATGGTTTAGGGATGGGATGGTAAGAAAAAATAGATTTTGCCATTGGCAGGGGGGGTTGCATTGAAAGACCTCCAAGGTCCCATCCAGCTGATTCTGTGTTGTAACCTCAGAGTAAGAGGTACGTTTATAGCTATGATTCTCACTGCTGTAAAAAAAAGGGAAGCTATTTTTTAAAAGTTCTTTTCTGTCTTTTGCACCTGTGACTTTTCTTTCCTTCCTTTCCTTCCTTCCTTCTCTTTTCTTTCTTTCTCTTCCTTCCTTTCCTTCCTTCTATTTTCTTTCTTTCTTCCTTCCTTCCCTTTTCTTTCTTTCTCTTCTTTCCTTCCCTTTCTTTCTTTCTTTCTTTCTTTCTTTCTTTCTTTCTTTCTATCTTTCTCTTCCTTCCTTCCTTCCTTCCTCCCTCCCTCCCTCCCTCCCTTCTTTCTTTCTTTCCTTCTTTCTTTCTTTCTCATTCGTTTACACAACATCTTTATGGATTCTTTTCCTGCTAAAAAAATACTTGTACTTTTCTATCATTTTTGTTTGGTCTGCATTTTATGAGCACATTCAAACAGATGTTCTTCATTAGAGTCAGACTAAAGGAGACTGCTATATTTACCCAATAAACATCTGGACATTTTTCTCTTCTTTTTCTTAAAAGGTGAATCCTGAACCCTTCTACCACTGGTGCAAAACTGACTTGTGTGAACAACAGAGCATCAAAGCAGCCTGTAACTTAGCTGCAGCTTTCAGGCATCTGTGCAATCGGAATTTCATCCCAACAGAGATGCCCCTTCAGTGTGGTAAGATGTTCCACCTCCCACCTCCAACACACCACCAAATAAATTACAGACTTTAGAACTGTTGATGTAGAACTGTCATACCTCGCCACTCAAATATGTCACATTGCAATCATTACACGTTTACAACCATTCGTTGAGCACTTTACAGCTGGCCCTCAAACTTCCGACTGTTGCAACATCCCCATGGATACATGGGCTAAAATATGGGCACTTGGCAAGCCGCATCTATTTACAACAATTGCAGTATCATGGGGTCATGTGATCAACACTTACAACCGGCTTCCAAACAGCAAAGTCAATGGGGGAAACCAGATTTGCTTAACCACACAGGCAAAAACAGTCATAAAATCAGTCGTGATTCACTTAATAACTGCCTTGCTTAGCGATGGAAATTCTAGTCACAGTTGTAGTCATAACTATGAGGATTCTCTGTACTGTAAGCTGCCTAGAGTCATGTAAAACTGACATGGGTGGCTACATAAGTCAAATGAATAACTAAATAATGACAATTTTGTTTCATTTTAGAGACGGCAAAGTGAGGCTGAGAAGAAGCTGGTTGCTTGAAGCTATGCTTGCTATAGAGGGAGGATCTTCCTACTTAAATCCCCCACCAGCCCAAGCTCAACTCTAACAAGATCATAAGCTTCATCTTACAAAATTGTCCCGTGTTGGCTTAATGAAAAGACTGGAGGAGTTGTTAAGATTAGCTTTGACTGTTGCAGTAGCCACCAACTGTTGGACCATCTGGAAGAAGTCTTCAAAATGGCTTCTCCTTGTGTTTGCTATGTTAAAGAAGATACCACTCGAAAAGTATCTGGCACTCAGCAAAGAGTTGCAGAATGTTAAAATTAGATCTCCTTGTAGACATCAGTTTAGAATAATTTTGGAGAAGATTTGTACTGGATTTTTTTTTTCCCCTGCTGCTCCTAATAACCAAATAAGATTTCAGTTATGTTCAACAGAAGTGGATATTCAGCAGGTTCTGACCAGTTCTGGAGAACCAGTAGCGGAAATTTTGAGTAGTTCGGAGAACCAGCAAATCCCATCTCTGACTGGCCCCGCCCCCATCTATTCTCCACCTCCCATTGAATCCCAGCTGATTGTCTAGGTCTTCTTTGGTTGCCCTGCATAGGAGAACGGAGCTGGAAAGCAGGTTAGTGGGGTGGGGAGGGAATGGGATTTTGCAGTAACCTTCACCCAGGAGTGGGGTGGGAATGCAGATTTTACAGTATCCTTCTCCTGCCACGCCCAACAAGCCACACCCACAGAACCAGCAGTAAAAAATTTTTGATGTTCAACCACATTTGAGATAATTAGCGTTGAACTGGAAGGGCATCGACATCTGGAATGAACTGTCAGCAACAGCTTGTTCTTTGGTAACTCCCCATTTTCAGATGATATAAAACCCTACTCTTCTGGAAACTTTTAACACCTCCCTACCACACACACACACCCACACACACACACACCCCCCACACACACAGAACATACACAAAGAAAGATGCCCTGGGGGAAAAAAATCGCTGAGGAATTTCTGACCCGCTGTAGGACTTTAGGACCAAAAGTGAAATAGTTCAATAAAAAGCAGAATTAAAATGTGAAATGGTTGCAGTTGTTTTATTGCTTATGTATTTGTATGCCTGTTTTACTTAATATTATAATGTAGGACCACACAGATTGAAAACATGCGGAAGAGGCTTTCATCCTTCAGCAGACAGACAATGGCTAAAACGATGTAATGATGAATGAAATAATCTATATATATAAAAGCGAAATACCACTCATGCATCGTCACAAAATCTCCAGAACCGTAAAGCCTACAAACTTGAAATTGGGCACGTCTGTTCCTCTTGGCTACTAGGTGCTCACGAAGAAAGGATTTTTCAAAACGACCATCAGAGCATTAATATTTCCTATATTATTATTAACACGCTCTGATGCTAAGGAGCTCTACTCCCCCTCCCCACCTGAAAAGAATTCTGTTCCAAATGCAAAACACAAGCAGAGGAGTTTCAGTTTTAGTTTCACATCAGCAACCAGCTTTAGTACAGTTGAGCTAAGCCACGCCCAGGCTCCTTGCTGTCTCGTGCACACAGTAAATACTGTTTCAGTTTCCAAACAGCCTGCAACTCTCACACACACTGACAGGATGCTAGCCAGATGAATACCGATGGATCCTGGTAGGCAGAGGCAGAATTCCCCCCACCCCTTATTTTCCTCCCCAAAAACTATGCCTGATCACAGTTTCGTAGCGAAGCACAAGTATCAAGCTTGTGTGTGTGTGTGTGTGTGTGTGTGTGTGTGTATACATGTATGTATACACATGCATATACGTATGTACATATATACATACACACATATTTATAATAGTATATAATAGTATTTATATGAATTATACATCAATACTATATATGCATATATATATATATATATTTGCATTTGTACATCTGTATGTGTACGTACAGTATATGCATGTATGCAAAAGCAAGATTAAAATTTTAATAATTTTAATTAATTTTAATAATAATAAAATTAGAGGATAAAATCACATCATCGCTTAGAACCTCATCTTCGGGAGTCCAACCCCTCCACCCCAACCCCTCTCCCCGCCCCATATTGGCTGGGAACGCTGGGACCTGGAGTCCCAAACCATTCCAGGCGTGGAAAGGCAGCCCCGCCTCAAAAAAACAGAGCCAAGGACCAAGGACCATCGAGAGCGCAGCGGCTAGACCGGGGGGGGTGTACGGCTTTCGCGACGCTTTTACGACGGCGCCTCTTTCCCCTCGGCGGCCGGAAAGCGCTGCTTGGGGAGGCGGAAGCGGAAGCGCTCGGGGAGGGGGGGAAAGGGGAGGGCGCAGCGAGAGGGAAATAAAGAAGAGGCGGCGGAGGGCGGCGGAGGGCGCTGGGATGCGACGGAGGGACGGTGGTGAGTGGCTCCTTGCCGCGCCTTCACCCACCCACCGACGGGGGCCCCAGCCCAGCCGCCGGGGTTGCAGCAGCAGGCCGGGCCAGGGTCCGGGAGGTGGGGGAGAGTCCCTATGGGGGTGTGGGAGGGGGCTTGCCCACGGAGGGGTCGCCCCTCCTGGGCTGGGGCTGGAGCCGCCACCCGGGCAGGCGAGCCCCCCGCTCGAGGAGGGAAAGGCGGCCGCGAAGGCAAGCGGGTGGGGGGTGCGGGGGGGGGGGTTCTTCCACGGAAGGGGTGGCGTTCGCTCTTGGGGACGCCTCCGCCCGCCTTGCAGCTCCGGCGAGGGGAGGCCTCGGGCTGGGTAAATGGTCGGCTCCTTAGGCGGGTCCCAAGGGTGCAATGGGCGTCCCTGTCAGGGGCTTGGAAGCAGTGGTGGCTCTGCTGCCCTGAGGGTAAACCCGGGGGCGGGGGTGGGGGGAGAAAGGGTCACGGTGTTTATTATTATTATTATTATTATTATTATTATTATTATTATTATTATTACTATTGCTATTGCTATTATTATTGCTATTATTATTGCTATTATTATTACTATTATTATTACTATTATTATTACTATTATTACTATTACTATACTATTACTATTATTTTATTATTACTACTATTACTACTTTAGTGAGATTCACAGCCTTTGGGGCTGGTTGATAGCTCAACAGCTCAAATTATTATTATATTATTTTATTATTAATAATAATATTCATTAAATGTGAAACTGAGTCAACTGAGCATTTAAAAATGTATCACAAATATCATTGACTGGTGCTGATGGTGGATAGGGGTTTATGCCAGCATCCTAGTATCAACTAAGACATTATCATTATCCATCATCATCATTGCTATATAAGATTTCATCTTCAACTAGCTGGATACCCATGCTTCGCTATGAAACTATGTGGTTGGGCTTAATTTTTAGGGAGGAAAATGCGGAGGGGGGTGGAATTCTGCCTCTGCCTCCATCGGTATTCATCTGGCTGGCGTCCTGTTGGTTTGTGAGAGAGTTGAGGGCTGTTTGGAAACTGAAGCAATATTTGCTGTGTGAGCAAGGAGACAGCAAGGAGCCTGGGTGTGGCTTAGCTCAGGTGTTCTGTACTAAAGCTGCTTGCTCCTCTGCCTGTGTTTTGCATTTGGAAGATAATTCTTTTCAGGTGGGGAGCAGGAGTAGAACTCCTTAGCATCAGAGCATGTTAATAATAATAATATAGGAAATACTAATGCTCTGATGGTCATTTCAAAAAACCCTTTCTTAGTGAGCACCTAGAAACCAAGAGGAATATACATGCCAAATTTCTCAAGTTTGTAGGCTTTATGGTTCTGGAGATTTTATGATGATGCGTGAGTGGTATTTTGCTTTTATAGATATAGATTTGATGATTCACCGTCTGGGATTTGATAAAAACTTTAACCATTCAAGTCTTAACTCAGAACCTTAAGCGTTGTTAAGGTACCGTCTGAATCTATAGGATTCTCCCTGGAAAGACACCTGTAGGTTTAGAAATGGGTGCTGGTGGCAGAAAGTGGAGAAGAAGCAATATGACAACTACTCTCCCCTGATCTGATCACCTTGGATATCAGCTGATTCAGTTTGGGGTCCACCTTTGCAGGAAAGGAAGGCACCTGAACCAGCTGATAGTAATAGTCCCAATTATTGTGAAATTGAAAGGGTCACAAGACATTTACTTCAGCCAGCCAATGAAAATCAGGAGCATTATAAAATGGTCCAAAATACATTGAAGGCAAATTAAGGATGCTGTAATAAAATTTTAGAAAGCCAACCGACACCCCAAAAGGCAGCACTCAACAAAATCGCTTCTAGGCCAAAGGCACTCCTGTTTAAGCCTGTTTTCCTCTTGTTCTATCAGTCAGACATGCTCAGTGAATCTTACCTCCCGCTACTGGTTTTTCTCTTGCCTGCACATGTGCACCAGATATACAGTTGTGTTTTATCTCTCCCAGCTCATTGTTCTCCTGATAATGTTGGCGTGTACATCCAGTATTTGTTGCTCGGAAATTCTAGACTGATAAATCGGGGGTAATTACCTAGGTTAGATGCTGGAATGGTCCGTTTCCTCTAGAAAGCATTGTCAGGAATATGTTTCCTATCTAAATGCTCTGCGTAATTTGTGACGGGTAGCAAGGGGAAGAAGGAGATAATAAGATAGGTTCCACTCTTCATATTTGATGCATTGGATTTAAATATCTGTGTGATAATTACAAAGCCCTGGTAATTCCTTTGTTTTCTGCTGCTGTTCTCATCGCTTCATATGTAATCCATAAATTGGTGGCTCAGTGGCTAAGACGCTGAGCTTGTTGATCAGAATGGTCAGTTTGGCGGTTCAAATCCCCAGCGCCTCATAAGGGAGTGAGCTCAGGTTACTTGTCCCAGCAGTTCAAAAGCACGTTAAAAATGCAAGTAGGAAAATAGGGACCCCTTTGGTGGGAAGGGAACAGTGTTCCGTGCGCCTTTGGCGTTTAGTCATGCCGGCCACATGACCACGGAGACGTCTCCGGACAGCGCTGGCTCTTTGGCTTTGTAACAGCACTGCCCCCTAGAGCTGGAAACGACTATCACGGATGTGCGAGGGGAACCTTTACCTTAAGAATATAAAGTATTGTGCTCTACTTCTCTTAATTTCAAAAGATTCCAGGTCTAAAGAGAGCACCCATCAAACTGATTTCCCAGGGGTGGGGAGTGGGGGGCTTAGCTGGACCACATGGCTTCACCTGAGTGCTGGCTGATGCAATCTTCCCAGGCCAGGTGGTGAGATGGGTAGAGGCCCTTGTTATGTAGAATACTCTGGTCTTAATGGCCCACCCATTAACAAAGATGGGGTGAGGTTTTGCTCCTGAGTTTCTACTTCTCTTTTAGGGGAAACATTCTGCCTTTCTAAATATATCCTAAAGTATTTCATTTTCCTAGGAGAGGGGTGGGTGCTAACTTCCTAATAACAACAATGGAATTTTAGTCCATCTATGACCTGTCATAGAAGCTGGCTGTCTTTTCAGGTCTGTTCGTGACCTACGTGCACAATTTTTTGCGACAGGTCTTCAGTATTAAGGATTAAGATAGTGCCTAACTGGCTTGAATTGTTTTAATTGCTACTTCAAGGCCTCAGCAATGAGTTCCTTGAGAAGGTAGCTATAATCAAGGTACTTTTAATAAGCAGTTTGGAAGCACAGCGATAATGACTTAACTCCAGATTGTAAAAGCGCTCATAATCCTCTGTTGGGTAAGGAAGTCCAAAGCTGCAAGAACTGCAAATTTTCAGTGAGCATGCTCAGCTCAGCCAATGGCAAAGGACTTTGGACTTGTAATTTGGTAACATCCAGTAGGTTCTGTACGTCTGCCTGACTTTTGAAGACCAATATTTGGGGTTTTTGTTGTTGTTTAGAATTATATCCTGCCTTTTGGCTCAGCAGCTCAAGAAGCTGGTATTAAATGCGTCGGGCGTGTTGAATAAATGGGCTTGTCTTGATGGCACATAATCTGACCTTGTAAAATATGCACATTTTTTTCACAGAAGGGAAGAGAGGAGAATGTTGACTTCTGTTTGGATGTATAATGGAAGGAAATATAGCACAGAACGTCTGTCCTAGATCACTCGGATGGCTTCAGCGGCAAGATAACGATGCGAAGCCCTGGCTCTGGAAATTTTCTAACTGCTTTTCAACTCCTGAACAGAATTTTCCCCTAGCTGCAAGAACGGTAGAGTATGGACCTTAATGGGTATTAAGTGGAATACTAAATTGATATGCTAGTAGTCCTCGACTTACGCCATAAGCTACTTTATGACCTGGTTTTGAAGTGAAAGCCGTTGCAGCCTCCCCCACACGAATAACATTTGAGCAATGTTGGTGGGAAGGGGTGCACGAAGGGAGGCTCAGCCAAACTCATTGTGCGCATGTTGTACTCCTGACGATAAAGGTAATAATAAATTTCACCCCGCCCCCCCCTGTCTGTCTGTTCCTTCATCCCTCCCATCAGGGTCCCCGCAGATCTTGGGCCTGCTTCCCAGCCCCTTCTCCCCAGTTCCCTCACCAATCATACGCTTTCTATAGTCCCAAAGATAGTCCAAGAGGCAGCTGGACTTTTTGATAAGTCCAGTTGTCTCTTGAAAAAAACACCTTTGGGACAACCATGGTCTGGATGACTGAGAATCTCCATAGACCTTGAAGAAGCTCAGAAGAAGCTTCTTGGATGAGAAGTGAAACATCTTCAAAGAAAAACCAGAAAGTCCAGTTCATGCTTCTTTTAACAACCCCATAATCCCTTGCAGGGTGGAGCAACTGAGTGCAGTTGGAGTGTTTACTGGCTGGATGCCCTCCCTGTCACCAGCGCGGAGTTATATACAGCCGATGTATTCTGAGTGTGCCCGGAGAGAGAAATAAATCTGCCTCTAGCTAGGATCGAACTCGCAGCCTCCTGATTGTGAGGCGAGAGCTCCCACTCTAGGCCACTGCCCCAGAAAGTCCAGTTGACTAATTGAGCCCGGAATTGCGGTCATAAATTGTGCTGATTGTTAAGCAAGACATCACCTTGACGGTCTGATTGCGTGATAACTTTTATGGTGGTTCAACAAATCACTGTGGTGGTTTAGCGAAATCCATGGTATTTAAGCAAACCCATGGCCTACAATCATGGTGTTTTCCCAGAAACTGGAATTCTCCCCCCCCCCCCCCAAAAAAAGGATTATGGTCATGTGACTGGGATGTTGTAAACAGCTGTGGCCCTACAATCACATGACTGCAGGAAGGGCCTAGCCCTCAGAACTATGAATGCAAGTCATAAGTACACTTTTGGGTGGCATAACTTCAAATGGTCACTAAATAGCTGGTCATAAGTCAAAGACTACCTGTCTGAAATCCTGTTTGCAAATCTTCAGCAATCTAATCTGCCCTCTGTCATTCTTTTCTCTCTCCCTCTTTCTCTTTCTCGCACTCCCTCCTCCCTCCCTCCCTCCCTCTTCTCTCTCTCCCTCTAATCTCTCTCTCTCCCTCTTTTCTCACTCTCCTCCTCCCTCCTTCTCTCTCTCCCTCTTCTCTCTCCCTCCTCTCTTCCTCTTCTCTCTCTCTCTCTCTCTCTCGCCCTCCTCTCTTCTTCTACTCTCTCTCTCACCCTCCCTCCTTCTCTCTCCCCCCTCTTCTCTCTCCTTCCTTTCTCCCTCTTCTCTCTCCCTCTTCTCTCTCCCTCCCTCCCTCCCTCTTCTCTCTCTCTCCCCCTCCTCTCTCCTCCTACTCTCTCTCTCACCCTCCCTCCTTCTCTCTCTCACCCTCTTCTCTCTCTCTCCCCCTTCAGAACAAGTCCATGGAGAGCCAGAAAGCTCCTGTAGAGTTGAAGGAGGCCCCCCCAGCTCACCACCCTCTTCTGCAGCCCTTTGCAGCCGTGCCCCTCCCCGACGTCCACTCTCTCCAGCCAAAGCAAACCCAACTCCCACCCAACCCTAAAGTAAGCTGCTGTTCTCATGGCTCTGATTCCTCCCCTCGGGTCCCCCAGTTGCACTTTGGTGGTGGCGGCGGCGGCAACCTCGGTGGTGGCGGCAACAGCGGCGGCGGCGGTGTCTTGATTAACCCGGGGGCGGTCTTAAACGCTCCGGGCACTGGGACGATCCCCTGGAAGATAGGGTCAGAGTTGGCTTGTCCGTCCTCTTCTCCGCTCAAGAACGGCCCGGCGAGAAGCACCATGGCCGGCGTGTGCCGGGAGAACCCCGTCCCTTCGTGCCCTCACTTTGCCTGCTGCGGGAAATTCCACTTCCAAGCCTGTCACGGTAACCTGCACAAACTGCATCCGTTTTCCCCCCATCCGGGCTGCACGACTCCGGGCTTTTTCTCCTGTCCTGAATTCAGTGGGGCGGCGGGACTCTCGGAGGAGCACCTGGCCCAGTCGGAGCACATGCCTTGCGTTTGCACCAACTCGCTGCACCTAAAGGTCTCACCTCCCCTTTGCTTGAAGGGCTCTCACCACTGCACGGAGTGTCTGAGCAAGGTTTGTACTCCCTGTTTAATCCTGTCTTGCGATATGGGGGAAGGTTGTGTTTTGTATCAGTTTCTGTGCCAGGCCGGAGGGTGGGTCTGCGGCAATTTGCGATGGCCATCTCAACCACGGCGCTACCTGATCCAGCTCCCCCCATATATGACAAACCCTCCGAAGTGAACTCAAAAGATACCTTTGTTAGTAGTGCCGGCAGACCCGGCAAAAAAAGTTTTCTCTCTTACCTCAGGCTAAGAAGGTCCGTCTGGCCGGAAGATGGAGAGTCGTCTGCCGCATCTATTCATTTCTGTCCCCTGCCTTTTATACCCAAAGGTAGCGGCGGTGGCTCTTCTGTCCCAAGGACCGGCCCATAGATTTCCACCACTCTCCTCTCCTCTGCCTTCAGCGCATCCACACCTCAGGCACTGGGCCCAGCTATTTTTTATTTATTTATTTTAAATAATTAAACGGAGTTGTTAAATTGTCCCTCAGCAAATTGGCTGTGACGAGTTGTCCAGCGGTGAGTTGGCCACCGTGAATTGGCTGCGGCTAGTTGTGCCGTCCCATCAGACGGTTCCCCTACTCTGAGCACATCCAGGTATATGGGCTTTTCAAAATGGCTGCCCTGGGTGGGGCGAGACAAGTAGTTCTCGACTTAACGACCACAACGCAGGGAAAATTTTCTGTTACAAAGCAAGACAGTGGCCAAATGAGTTTTGCCAACCATTGTTAACTGGATCAACTTAGTTGTTTAAGTTAGGAAAACTTAACTTGTGAAGTGAATCTGGCCAGTTAGTACGAAAAACGGTTGCAAGTTACTTTTTTTTCCCCGGTGCCATTGACTTCGATCGCTAAATAGGATGTTTGTAAGTCGAGGAGTTCCTTTGCCTGTCAAAGAACTAGCCATTCCCCTGTAGGCAAGTTTCTTTTCAAAGGATACCTCTGTGGGAGCCAAAGTAAATAGAACGGCTGGCAGAGGTTGGTTCCTATGCAGTAGGGTGTGTGTGAAGGCAATTCTATGTTTTTCCTCCGCAGTCATCCCAAGAAAATTTAGTAGAAGCAGCCAAAATGTGGCCGGATATTCCTCCTCCAAACGCCCAGGTGGCGCCCCTTTCTCTCCCACTCTGTAACGGCTGTGGAACCAAAGGAACAAGGAAAGAGAAGAGCCGCCTCTTGGCCAGCAGCTTTGGCCAGCTGACCCCCAAACACGGTAAATATTCCTTTGACTTGATCCTTTTAAGGTTACCGTAGCTTTTAACTCTCCAGCTAATTCATAGTTTCTCAAAGAAAAACCAGAACATCCTCCTCTAAAGTTGGGAGTTAATCCGAGAAGTGTGGTGGTTGAAAGTGTCGGATCTTTCTCCTCCTGGACAACCCAGGCTCTCCAGAAATTGCCATTTCGAACCAGTTACTGGAAAACCTGCCTCCCATTGGGGTCTTCTGGGATATCGAGAATTGTTCCGTGCCGTCCGGTCGTTCCGCCGTGTCGGTGGTCCAGCGCATCCGGGAAAAGTTTTTTAAAGGCCACCGGGAGGCCGAGTTCATCTGTGTGTGTGACATTAGCAAGGAAAACAAGGAGGTGATTGAAGAGCTGAACAATTGCCAGGTGAGCACTCAAAAGATCCGGGGGGGGGGGGGGTGGCAGAGGAATCATCAACTCTGGACTGGCTGTGTTTAATCTTTTCTTGAAATGTAATTTTTTTTCTTCCCTCCCCGTCTTAGGTGACCGTGGTGCACATCAATGCCACAGCCAAGAATGCTGCAGACGACAAACTCCGGCAAAGCCTCAGGAGGTTTGCAGATACCCATGCCGCACCAGCCACTGTGGTGCTTGTCTCAAGTACGTATCACCGGTGCCTCGTTTGCGAGGGGGTCCTTTTCACCCGTGCTCGGATTCGAAATCCATCATCTGCTCCGTTTTAAATACAGAAGCTTTGCCACTGAACAGTTAAGACAGACAGTTTGGTTTTATTGGTTTAAAAAACCCCAGGCTAGTAACCAGGAGACAGTGAGTTCTAGTCCTGCCTTAGAATTGAAAGACGGCTGGGTAACTTTGGACCGATCACTAGGAGACTGGAAGTTCTAGTCCCGCCTCAAGCAGGAAGGCTGTCCAGGTGACTTTGGACCGATCGCTAGGAGACAGGGAGTTCTAGTCCCGCCTTAAACAGGAAGGCTGTCCAGGTGACTTTGGACCGATCACCTGGGAGCAGTAGCCTCGTCTTAGATATGAAAGCCAGCTGGGTGACTGGGCTAGTCCCTGATTCTTAGCCCAACCCACCTCAGGGTTGTTGTGGGGAAAATAAGAGGAGGAAGGGGAAATATATACTTTCACAGCCTTTCTAATAAAATAATAAAGGCAGGATGAAAATCTACTCATTGCAGTGTTATTTGTGGTTGGCATTGTGGCATATAAGAGCTGTGGTGGTGCAGTGGTTAGAGTGCAGTACTGCAGGCTACTTCTGCTGACTGCCGGCTGCCTGCAAATTTGGCAGGCTCCAGGTTGACTCAGCCTTCCATCCTTCCTAGGTGGGTAAAATGAGGACCCAGATTGCTGGGGGCAAGAGGCTGACTCTGTAAACCGTTTAGAGAGGGCTGGAAAGCGCTGGGAAACGGTAGATAAGGCTAAGTGCTATTGTGCTATGATTTGATTGCTTATTGTACCCTATGACTATTATTAAGTGTTGTACCTTATGATTCTTGAGATATGTATACTGAGAGCATTTGCACCAAGACAAATTCTTTGTGTGTCCAATCACACTTGGCCAATAAAGAATTCATTCATTCTTTCTTTCTATCTATCTATCTATCTATCTATCTATCTATCTATCTATCTATC
>NW_020769332.1:10672623-10695769 GCF_900518735.1 Pseudonaja textilis
ATAGAATAGAATAGAATAGAATAGAATAGAATAGAATAGAATAGAATTCAATTCTTTATTAGCCAATTCTTTATTAGCCAAGTGTGATTGGACACACAAGGAATTTGTCTTGGTGCAAATGCTCTCAGTGTATATAAAAAAGAAAAGATTCCTTTGTCAAGAATCATAAGGGTCAACCCTTGCTTCCTTGTTTCTTTCTCTTTCCTACTTTCTTCCTTGTTTCCTTCGTTGTTTCTCTTCCTTCCTTGTTTGTTTCTTTTCTTTTCTTTTCTTCTGTTTCCAAGGAACTGTGTCGCCTCGAATCCAAAACGGGAAGAAGCTCTGAACATCGCCAGGACCAGCTAAAAGAGGGAGCTCCTCCATTGCACAGCACTTCTGCCACGGCAAGCTCCGTACCTCCCCAAGCCGCCAAGAAGGCAGGAGCGGGAGAACCTGCTCACAATAAAAACAACCCAAAGTACGTTGAGAACCTACAAGGCCGGTTTTCACGGAAGGCTCTCTGTCCCTTTGAATGCCTTAATTAAGCCTTTCTTCTTCCCCCAGGAAAGAGACGATGGCAGCCCGGAGCGTGAACAGTTCCCCAGTGGACAAGAAAGAGAAGGAGAACGCCTTCCAAGTCAGCCTCCCTTCAGCTTTCAACCTGCTGACAGCCTCCAGGCAGCACAGTCCCATTCTGATCTTTCAGAGTTGTTGGTCATCCAGGTGAGCGTCATCACACCACGAGTCCGGGCGCTGTTTGTTTTTAGAGTGGAAAAGCCACGTTTTGGCTTTCATCCAAGCGTGCGCCGGGACGAAAGCTACGTGGCCAGCAAATATTGACGGGGATTAGCAGAGGTGGCTAAGCGGACCGCTTTGATCAAAGGTGGCCAAAAAAAACTGCAAACACTTTTATTTCTACCCAGAAACCATTTCTGGACTTGGTGCTTGAGGTGTGTGTTGAGGGGAGAGAAACTTTCAATTTTGGGTGTTACGGATTCGATAGAAATAGCTAGTTTAAACTAATAATGTAAAAGTAAAAAGTTGGAGCTCAAGCTCCTTGCTGTCTCCTTGCTCACACAGCAAGTACTGTTTTAGTTTCCAAACAGCCCTCAACTCTCTCACACACTGACAGGATGCTAGTCAGATGAATACCAATGGATGCTGGTAGGCAGAGGCAGAATTTTTTTTTTCCCCTTCTTTTCCTCCCCCAAAACTAAGCCTGACCACATAGCTCCCTAGCAAAGCACGGATATCCATATATATATATATATACACACACATATATACATATGATTCTTGATTCTCTTTCTTTCCTTTCCTCGGCCTCAGGAGCGTGTCTCCAAACGTTTCGAACAGGTCTTCTCCGCTCACTTTGAACGCCACAAACTCTTCCAGCCGTCCAGACTGCCCAGATCCGTTTGCAAATGGAGTAGACATTCAGATTAGCAATCTGGATTACCGACTTTCCCGAAAAGAGCTGCAACAAACTTTGCAGGATACCTTCGCTAAGCATGGCGAGGTAAACATCGAGGCTGCCGTTGATGCTTACTTTACAGTGTGTGTGTGTGTTTTTTAAATTGTCTAAATGTCTTTTAAATTGTTCAATTGCTTTAGCAGTTTAGAACCTGGCCGTTTTAGTGGTTCCATTTTAGAACCTGACCGTTTTACTGGTTCCATTTTAGAACCTGACCGTTTTACTGGTTCCATAAGTACGTCAGTACAAATTGCTGTGATTCCATTTTGAAGATCGTGCTAGCCTCCAGTTTTGCTTTCTTTTAACATTAGCAATAGCACTTAAGATTTATATACCGCTTTGCAGTGCCTTTAAGCCCTCGCTAAGCGGTTTACAGAGTCATTGTCAGGATTCCGACCACCCCATTTAAATCATGAGTCTCTAGCCAAACTCCAACAAGATTTATTGGGAGTCAGAAGATGTGGCACTGCCTGGGTGTAGCCGACTCTGAGACACCTAATTCATTGTCACCCTTGACCCTGGTTTTCCTCCCACCCCCTGGGTGTATCATAATTCATATTCTCCAGTGGGACACATCCATAGTCAAGAGTCACCAATCAAGTTCTCAAGTTAGAATTTTGCAGTGGCAGAAACTTCGGTCACCTAGAAACTATCTTTGAAAACATTTATGGAATGCAAACTGCCCACAGCTCCCCCTCCTCCCTTTCTGTTGGCAACTCTAAAAGACCACAGAAATATTTTATGAGTTGACCGTCAGCCTCTTGCCCCCCGACAATCTGGGTCCTCATTTTACCCACCTCGGAAGGATGGAAGGCTGAGTCAACCTTTTGATATGATTTTTGTCTTTTCTTTTTTTTTTAACCAGGTAAAGAATGTAGAACTTAGTCCTCACACTGACTATCAGTTGAAGGCTGTCGTTCAGATGGAGAACCTTCAAGAGGCCATCACTGCTGTCAACAGTTTGCACAGATACAAAATTGGTAACAAGAGGATCCAGGTCTCCTTAGCCACAGGAGCGGCCAGCAAATGTCTGCCACTGATTAGGTAAAACGACAGCTACTATAAGATCTTCCCGTAGCGCTTCCCGTCTCTGAACTGAAAACATTCTGTGGATTAGAGCAGGGGTCCTCAAAGTAGAACCTTTGCTACTTTTTTTCTTAATTAATAAATTTTATTGAATAAACTTTAAAAACAATTGAACACAGTGCGACTTTCTTGGCCGTCATTTTGGCCATACAAGCTAGAGTATAAAGATACACATAACAGTTATTTTCCTTTTTCCCTTATGTTGTTAGTATAGTGCTAGCTGCATATTATTTCTGTTTACATTTATATACAATTATATGCATATTCACCCCCATCTTTTATACTCATGCATTCGTATCATCTCATATTTGTCCATCGTATTCCATTCTCTTTGGTTTACAAAACTTTAACTTTTCATTCCTATAAAGCATCAACCCCTCCTTTCTTTTTCCTTGACTCTGGCCATTGAGACATTTTACTCCAGACTTCATATTACTCTTGTCTCACCCTTCTCTTTGATTTCTACAGTTAGTCTGTCCATAGAACCTTCGCTACTTGCCAGCCTAGTTGCTTTCCAAGAACAGTCTCCCAGTTCTGCAAAGAAAGAAAAGAATAACAGTGGCACCCAAAGCTGTTCCTTAATGAGCTCTTTGTCTTTTTTTTACAGTTCAGAAGCAATATCGATTCTTCAGGACGCCCCAGCCTGCTGCCTCCCCCTTTCCAAATTCACCGAAATTTACGAGAAAAAGTAAGTGGGAAACTTCGCACCCAATGCTCTGCTGAGTTTGAGGAACTTGTGCGGTCATGTTTGATCCAGAGTTTAATCCCTGCTGCAGGTAGTCTTCGACTTAACAACAGAACAGTTCGTTTAGTGACCATTCAAAGCTAAAACGGCACTGAAAAAAGGGACTTAACGGCCATTTTTCACACTCGCGACCATTGCAGCGTCCCCGTGGTCATGTGAACAAAATCGTGTTGCCTGGCAGCTGACTCATATTTATGACTGTTTGCCGTGTCCCCGGGGGTCACGTGATCCCCTTTTGTGACCTTCTGACGAGCAAAATCAAAGCCAGGTTCGCTTAACAACCAGGTGACTAACTTATCAACTGCAGGCTCTCAGGACTCCAACAAATCTACCCCCATTCAAAGCATAAGTCTCTCGCCGCATCTCTCAGAGAAAAGAATATTGATTTATTAGAAGTGGCTATGTTAGCGTTAGCTGGATGCAGCCAATACTAAAATACATCATTTATTTCCCCCTTAACCCTGGTGTTCCCCCACCCCACCCCCTGGATGTATATTCTCCAATGGGACACATCCATCGCCAAGAATCCTCAATCATGCTCTCCAGTAATATTCTTGCGCTCCAACAACTTTGGGCTGCCAGGGCAATTATCTAGGCACTTAAGGAAAGCACTGTTTTCCCCCTCTCCCTTTTTCTGGCAGCTAAAAAGACGAAAGGGGTATCTTTTTAGTTGACGCAGTGATTCCCTTAACCACCACGGCAAGAAAAATTGTAAAGTGGGGCCAAACTCACTTAGAAATGTCTTGCTTAAACAGCAGCAATTTTGGGGCTCTGTTGTGGTCATAAGTCGAGGACGATCTTATATTCCAGGAGGTCTGTAATAGCTGCAGATTTCTTATGTTGCTTTTTTGTTTGTTTTCATATCACGGAGCACTTTCTGTTTCCGGGTCTCTAGGTTCGGACACAAGCTGAATGCCTCGGACTTGCACAAGTTAACAGACATCCTAGCGATCCGCGATCAAGGCAACGGTTGGCAGGTTTGCCTCTTACCCAGCAGCCAAGCGAGGCAGAGCCCGTTGGGGTCCTCGCAGTCTCACGAGGGTTCGTCTGCGAACTGCAGCCCCGTCATCTTTGAGGAGCTGGAGTATCACGAGCCTGTCTGCAAACGGCACTGCGTGAACAAAGACTTCAGGTGAATTTGCTTCCCCCTTCCTTCTCTGCAATCAGTCTAATTTGGACTCCTGGAGCCACGTGGTGGCGCAGTGGTGAGAGTGCGGTACTGCAGGCTACTTCTGCTGACTGCCGGCTGCCTGCAGTTTGGCAGTTCGAATCTCACCAGGCTCGAGGTTGACTCAGCCTTCCAGCCTTCTGAGGTGGGTCAAATGAGGACCCAAAATTGTTGGGGGCAATTTGCTGACTCTGTAAACTGCTTAGAGAGGGCTATAAAAGCACCGCGAAGCGGTATGTAAGTCTAAGAGCTCTTGCTATTGCCCTCCTTCCTTCCTTCCATGGTGTGTAGTGGGTAGAATGCAGCATTGCAGACTAAGTCTGCCCACTGTCAGGAGTTCAATCCCAACCGGCTCAAGGTTGACTCAGCCTTCCATCCTTCTGAGGTGGGTAAAATGAGGACCCAGATTGTTGGGGGCCAGAGGCTGACTCTATAAACCGCTTAGAGAGGGCTGTAAAAGCACTGTGAAGCGGTATATAAGTCTAAGTGCTCTTGCTCTTGCTTTTAGTTATTGCATAAGTTGGGAAGATAAACTTTCAAGCATAAGCATTTAAACTGCGGGATAGTTATATTTAAACATTTAAACTGGGGGATAGTTATATAGGCATATTTTCTTTGCTCAGCTTCCTATAAAACTGAACTTGGTTGTTGGTGTTTTTTTTTTTTTTTTAAGCGAACACGACTTTGATCCCGACTCCTACAAAATCCCCTTCGTGATTCATTCTCTGAAGGCATTTGCTCCTCAAGTCCATAGCTTGTTACAGACCCATGAGGGGACAGTACCACTACTCAGGTAAAACAACAAAAAACAAAAAATTGCTCGAACACCCAAAGCTTCAGCAAAATGTATATTAAAAATTGTTCCCATCCATCCCTGACTCTCTCTCTCTCTCTCTCTCTCTTCCATAACGGAGCCGGTTCTCTGCCATAAAAGGACAGTTAGCAGTGGAGAGGCATGCCAGGAACTGCATTTCTGCAGCCAAATGGATGTGTACCAGACACACACACACACACACATACACCCACTTCAAAGAAGTGCTGAAATTACATCCTGTTTTGCACAGAACGCTTTGAACATTAGGGCAAATCAGAAACCACAGAGAATTGCACTTCACTTAACCCCATTCTTAATTTGCATTTTCTGATCGGCTCTGTTGCTGTTTTCCTCTTGCCTGGATTGCAGGTTAATTGATGTCCTTATTCCATGCTTCTGTCCTTTTTCTCTCCCTCTCTCTTTCCTTCCTTCCTTCTTCCCCCCCGTCCCCCCCGTCCCCCCACCCGATTGCATTTAGTGTTTGAGAAAGAATCCTTTTTTTCTGGCGTTTTAATTTTCTATTTCACCCCCCTTTCCTCTGTCATTCTCCTTTGCTGAAATTGTAAATCCTCAATCTGTAATAGAATGGTCGCGCAGAGAGGTTGGCTGTTAAAACAGCTTGCAAACGGTTGCTCTATATTTATCAACATCCATATGTATTTCCTGTATGTCATTTGATCTTAGTGCCCTTTAAGAAGCTAGCTCCTATTAATGAGAAGCAGGCAAGCCTCAGTCATCTCTGCATCTCTGCATCTCTTGCCAACAGTTGCTTGACATGGTGCCAAGTTTTTGTGAAATCAAACCCAACCACGCAACCCAGCCATGCGTAGCTTTAATCTGAAGGTCTGATTTGCTGAATAGAAAAGAAAGGATTGCCAATTTCTTGCCGATAAACACCAGAAAGCTATGAAACCACATAAACCCCTCAAATTGAGGTTACCTTGGTGCTCTTTGAGCTTTCTTGCAGAAGTCCTGTTTCAAGAGACTCTGGAGCTGAAGAAGCGTCTTGGATGAGAAGCGAAACGTCTTCAAAGAAAAACCAAGAAAGTCCAGTTGCCTCTTGAAAAAGGACCTTTGGGACAACCATGACCTGAAGGACTGAGAACCTCCATACATTTATTTTCTTGCAGGCATTTTATTACCCAAACTAGGTAACATCATAGAATAGAATGAAATAGGAATAGGATGGCATGGCATGGCAGGGCAGGGCAGGGCAGGGCAGGGCAGGGCAGAGCAGAGCAGAGAATAAGAATAGAATAGAATAGAATAGAATAGAATAGAATAGAATAGAATAGAATAGAATAGAACAGAATTCTTTATTGTCCAAGTGTGATTGGACACACAAGGAATTTGTCTTGGTGCAAATGCTCTCAGTGTACATAAAAAGAAAAGATACATTCATCAAGAGTCAAGAATCATTGCGTACAACACTTAATGATAGTCATAGGGTACAATAAGAATTAGAATTAGAATTAGAATAGAATAGAATAGAATAGAATAGAATAGAATAGAATAGAATAGAATTCTTTATGAGCCAAGTGTGATTGGACACACAAAGAATTTGTCTTGGTGCAAATGCTCTCAGTGTATATAAAAGAAAAGATACATTCGTCAAGAGTCAAGAATCATCAGGTACAACACTTAATGATAGTCATAGGGTACAAGAAGCAATCAAATCACACTAGGAAACAGTCCATATAAAATCATAAGGATACAAGTGACAAAGTTACAGTCATACAGTCACAAGTGGGAGGGGATGGGTGATAAGGAGGGATGAGAAGATTAACAGTAATAGTAGTGCAGACTTTGTAATAGTTGAACAGTGTCGAGTGCACCGATGATATTACCTAGTTGGGTAATGAAACATCTGCAAGAAAACTTCAAGCTCAGAGTGCCCCAAGGAGCCTCATTTTGACCCTGAGCTACAAATACTCCCCTTTATTGCTACTTCTCAAATTATTAATTGTGGATTATGAATAGAATAAAACCATCTTCTGCTTATAAAATGGCTCATACATCTAAAGGTAGTGTGGTGTAGGTGGAAAGTCTGAGCATGGTTTTCAGTCCATTCTTACATCCTGGAAGATTCCTGGCTCCTCACTCACTTTCAGCCGAACCCATTTTATGTGGATAAACCTGGCAACAGAGCATTGTGGGTTATATCTTACGCTCCTTAAAGAACAGGTAGAGATGCATCCAACTCTTCAAATTAATATTCAGAACCGATGTGAGTCTGCAATGCCCACATTCAGGATCCTTGCTGGGTTTTTCTGGTTTTTTACTAATCCATTATCGCTGCAGTTATGATCCAATCCAAAGCGTACCGCTGCTTATTTTGATCAGAAGATAGGAAAGGGGTGCTGTTGTTTGTGTCTGATCTCCAGCAGTTACCCGAAGATTGTTCACAAGCAGAGGAATATAAATAGTCCTCTAAGCCACCGCATCCTGGAAGGGGTGCGGCGGCTCAGTGGCGAAAACGCTGAGCTTGTCGATCAGAAAGGTTGGCGGTTCGAATCCCTAGCGCCGCGTAATGGAGTGAGCTCCGGTTATTTGTCCCAGCTTCTGCCAACCTAGCAGTTCAAAAGCATGTAAAAATGCAAATAGAACAATAGGGACCCTTTTGGTGGGAAGGGAACAGCGCTCCGTGCGCCTTCGGTGTTTAGCCATGCCGGCCACATGACCACGGAGACGTCTTCGGACAGCGCTGGCTCTTTGCCTTTGAAACGAAGATGAGCACCGCCTCCTAGAGCTGGAAACAACTAGCACGTACGTGCAAGGGGAACTTTTACCTTACAAGCATTGAGCTAATTTTCTTTCCCACCTCCCCCCCTTTTTTTTATAGCTTCCAAGACTGTTATGCTTCCGAATTTAACAGTCTAGAAATGGTTCCAGAAGGCCACGGGGGCGTCCCTCTGGAGCACCTTATCTCCTGCGTTCCTGGTGTTAATATTGCTACGGCACAGAACGGCATCAAAGTTGTAAAATGGATACATAATAAACCGCCACCTCCCACCACAGGTATTTTATGTTACTCCTTGGTCGCTGTCTTAGCTGGCTACCTAAACTTGACCACTCGTCCCATTTCTCCCCCATGGTCTGAATTTGCAAAGACGACCCGTGAAGCGGGAGACGGTCCCACCGATATGAGATTTGGTAGAATTATTCTCTTCCCAGCCTACCAAGATTGCTCACTGGCAATATTAGAATATAATTTTTAATAGAAGGATTAAAAATCACAGATAGAAAGACTAGAAGTTTACAGATGTTAGGCATTTTCTTTTATGTGTTTTTCAAATAATGAGAATAATTTAAATTTGATAGAAATTACTAATACTCTTAGCGGGAATTGGATCAATATGAATGATACCTAATATTAATTTTGTTTATAATAAAGAAATGTTTAGATTGAACAAGAAAGAAATGGATGAAAATAGAGACGAAGATGAGGGGTTAGGTGGTTTTTAGTTTATGTATGTTTAAACACTATAACGAGGGTTACTTAAATGTGACCAATGTGATAGAGGTTACTAATATTGTTATGGTGAACTTGATTAATATGAATGATACCCAGAACTAACTCTGTTCACACACAAAATGGATGTATATTGGGGGGGGGGGGGGGAGGGATTGTCCACTGGCAACCATGAACTTTTTGGACTCACATTTTGTGTGTTTGTTTGTACTCATTTGTATCCCGCCTTTATTATTTTTATAAATAACTCAAGGCAATGAACATACCCAACAGATCTTCCTCTTCCTATTTTTCCCCACAACAACAGCAACCCTGTGAGGTGGGTTGGGCTAAAAGAGAAGGGACTGGCACAAGGTCACCCCAGTCAGGGATGGGATTCTACCGGTTCGCACCTATTCGCTAGAACTGGTTGTTAACATTCTAAGCAGTTCGGAGAACCGGTTGTTGGAAGAAATTACAGGGCTAATCCTGTAAGGAAGGCAGGAAGGAAACATTCTGGTGTTGCTTACAGAAACTGCCTCTCCGTTAACCCTTATTGCATTCTTGGCAGGACTAGACTTCCTGTCTCTGGAACCTCTCTGGAGTTTTTTTCCCCCTCCTTTGTTGGTACTTTGCTTGTGTGGAGGGACCATTCAAAGTTACAATGGCACTGAAAAAAGTGACTGATGACCATTTTTCACACTTAGGAGGAGGAGACGCGTGCCTCGATATGAGTGATATTAAGTTGGCCACACCCAGCCAATAACATGACCACCAAGCCATGCCAACCAACTTACCCCCCCCCCCACAGAACCAGTTGTTAAAAAATTTGAATCCCACCCCTGCCCCCAGCCAACCTTCATGGCTAAGGAGGGACTTGAATTCACCCTCTCCCGCTTTCAAGCCTAGTGCCTTAACCACTTTATAAGCTTGCTTTCAGACAGCCCAATGTTCTCTTGGAGTTTGGGACTCCAGGTCCATGGGTGGGCTGGTGGGGGTTTGCAGGGGGTCAGATTATTCTTTTTTTCCTTTTCTCATTTCCAGTAAACGGGATTAGTTTCTCAAAGAATTGGGACCACACGTTAAGTTTCAATTAAGATGATATGTTGCTCATGCCTACACACAAGAATCTACATGCCTACACAGAAGAATCTAGCCAACTAACGGTCATCCCTAAACAGGCACTAGATGAAAGTGAACAAAATTCAAAATGGGGTTGGACGTAGACCACTGATGGGAACATAAAGACTCCAGGCTGATTCCTCTTTTGACTCCTCCCTCAGGCAGTTAGTCTTACAAATGTACGATGTAAAAAAAGATGTTGAGACTCTAGAAAGAGTACAGAGAGGGCAACGAAGATGATTAGGGGACTGGAGGTTAAAACATATGAAGAACAGTTGCAGGAACTGGGCCTGGCTAGTCTGATGAAGAGAAGGACCAGGGGAGACAGGATAGCAGTCTTCCAATATCTTAGGGGCTGCCCCAAAGGAGATGGAGTCAAGCTATTCTCCAAAGCACCTGAAATTAGGACAAGAAGCATTGGATGGAAACTAATCAAGGAGAGACGCAACCTAGAACTAAGGATGAATTTCCTGACAGAACAATTAATCAGTGGAACTACTTGCCTCCAGAAGTTGTGAAAGCTCCAACGCTGTAAGTTTTTAAGAAGAGATTGGACAACCATTTGTTTGAAGTAGTGTAGGGTTTCCTGCCTAGGCAGGGGGTTGGACTAGAAGACCTCCAAGGTCCTTTTCAACTCCATTATTCTATTCTATTCTAAATGGGGTACTTCCTCCAATTTCTGCTCTTTGACTATGATGTTTGTTGCCTTCTCCTGTAAGTAAAGATGCCTCCTTGGTCTTCTTTCCTCTGTTCCAGAGCCTTGGCTGCTCCGTTCAAAGAGCCCCGTGGGCAACCCACAACTCATCCAGTTCAGTAGAGATGTGATTGATCTCCTTAAAAACCAGCCCTCCTGTATTATGTCCGTCAGCAAGTTCATCCCCATGTACCATCACCATTTCGCCAAGCAATGCCGCGTGTCTGATTATGGGTATTCCAAGTTGATAGAGCTGCTGGAGTCAGTGCCTCACGTCCTGCAGGTGAGTTCAGGTGTTCTGCTCCTTGCCAGAGATGTTGGCCTCCAAAGGGCTGGCATCATGCGAAGATGAAAGAAGTGGCTCTAGGCGGCTTACAACTCACTTGCCACCTTGCTTTGCATCAGAAACGCTGCTCCGAATGGTCATAAAATTGAGGAGTCCTTACAATTCCTATGTCAGCGGTCTGAGTAATGCACTCATAGAAAACAAACTCAGGGGCACTCAACTTTCTCAAAGAACCGTTTCTTGGATATGGCAGTAAGGGTGTAGCAGCAGCCAAAAAAGCTAATGCAATCCTACGTTTCAGTAACAGAGGGATACAATCAAGATCAAGGGAGGTACTAATACCACTCTGTAAAGCCTTGGTAAGACCACACCTGGAGTACTGCAGTTTTGGTCACCACACTATAAAAAAGATGTTGAGACTTTAGAAAGAATACGGAGAACAGCAACCCGGATGATTAGGGGACTGGAGGCTTAAAACATATAAGGAACGGTTGCAGGAACTGGGCCTGGCTAGTCTAGTGAAGAGAAGGACCAGGGGAGACAGGAAAGCAGCCTTCCAATATCTGAGGGGCTGCCACAGAGAGGAGGATGGGGTCAAGCTATTCTCCAAGGTACCTGAAGGTCAGACAAGGAATAATGGATGGAAACTCAACAAGGAGAGATTTAACCTGGAAATAAGGATAAATTTTCTGATAGAACAATCAACCAATGGAACAGAAGTTGCCCTCAGAATTTGTGGGAGCGTCATCACTTGAGGCTTTCAAGAAGAGATTGGACTCCCATCTGTCAGAAATGGTGTAGGGTCTCCCACTTGGGCAGGAGGGTTGGACTAGATGACCTACAAGGTCCCTTCCGACTCTGATTATCTGTTACCTCTTACCTGTATGACATCGTTTTGGCACAGTCTGGTGAAAGCTGACTGAGGTTTCTCGCAGCTTTCACCTAATTAAAAGTAAAAGTTTTCCCCTCCCTCCCCCCCAAAGTCACTGGTCACGCTGTCCAGTCCAGGTGCTGGCTGATTGCTGGGTTACTGGCCCCTCCTCTGGCCAGCCACCTGTGAAAATGACCCTGGTTCCCATGGGAAAATGTCATTGCTTTGGCTACCAAATCCCATCTAGCTATTTCCCCACCTCCCACTGCTGTATGGCAACCAGATGGCTTCGGCCAGGCTCACTTCAGGGTTGACATCCTATTGATTTGGTCTTGTCCAGTTCTGTGGAGTTTTGAATTCAAATTTTGGTCCCAGTCCTTCACGCTAATTGAGAGAAATATTGTTCTGACCAAGGCTTCCGAGACCGTAATTACGCACATGCTTATTTTAAAAACAAGTCTTGTTTTATTGCAACGCTGGGAATTATTTTCATTCCCAGCCCGTAATGAGTCCCAAGCAATCCCTCGAGATAGGCACCCACCTTTCTTTCCTGTGAAGTGCTGCCAATAACAGAAGTATCAAATGAACGAGAGAAAAAAAACCAACCAAAGTACAAAGAGCTTCAAGAATGAATCTGAACCGAACGAACGACTTTGCTTCCTGCAAAGGTTTTGTCATCTTGGCCTGTCCTTTATCCCTTAGGGGATGGGCAGTCACCTCCCAGCCTTACTCCCGAGTCGCCCCTTTTGTTTCAGCTGCTCTCGCCTTCTAGCAGCTCTGTGCACACACGCACTGGGGACAGGCTCCCCTTGCTCCTCTGCCTCGCTGCTACCAGATTCCAGAGAGTCCGGAGTCAGCACCCCACTCCTAGATGGTCCGGGCCCCGTCTCCGCATCAGACACAGGACCCTCGTCCGAGTCCTCTCCAGACTCCCGGACTGATCCCCGTTCTTCCCCGCTGTCTGATTCCGCTGCCATTTGCACAGGCTGCCGGCGAACCACAAGAAATATAACTTGATTTATGAGCGCTCAAGTTTCACCACAGATCTCCCTACAAATGTTTTTTTCCCCCCTTCTCAGATTCTCGGGATAGGAACCAAGCGTTTGTTAACCTTAACGCACAGGGCTCAAGTCAAGCGATTCACTCAAGACTTACTAAAGCTTGTGAAGTCCCAGGCCAGTAAGCAAGTTGTGGTCAAAGAATTCTTACATGCTTATCACTGGTAGGTATGCATAGCTGTGGCAGGTATCTTTTTGCATTTCCAACTGCAAATGTAAAAATACTACCTTCTTGGTTTGTTTGTTTTTAAATTTAAATTGGGGTTTCAAGCGAGCCACCGATGTCTTCTCTCTGAATTAAAATTATCTGAAAAGCAGCAGTGAAATCCTCGAGGTTTAGAAGTTTACAGAATGGAAGGAATTGAAATGAGTTGATTTTAAAATCGATTGATTTTAAAGTTGGTTTTAAAAATACCAGAAATGGGCCAATTTGTGAGGGAGGGTCTCTTCCCAAATATATCTGGTTTTTTTTTTTAATTATTATTTCCATCAAATTACCATTATCACCTTGGAATCTTTAACCTGTGGGCAGTAAACCGCATATATCCTAAAATGAAGATTTACAGAAATACCTTACAGCGCTCCAGTAAATACATAGCTTGACAAACGATTGTTACATTTAAAAAGAATATATATTTTTTCCTCTGTGCTGGGTTTTAAACCTCAGAAAAATGTCCTGCTTTTCTTTTGGTTTCCCAGTAAGAGGCTTACCATGGGCAAGTAGAAAGCTTCCATTTTATGCTTGCTGAGCTAGTTCTACAGCCTGATCTTAGTGCAGAATTTTTCCCTTAAGTGTTTTGCCTGAATTATTAATCTCGTAGGTGTTTCTCGAAAGACTGGGACGTCACAGAATACGGAGTGTGTGAATTGGTGGATCTGATATCCGAAATTCCCAACACAACCATTTCTTTGTCTCAGCAAGATAATGAAATGGTCATTTGTATCCCGAAGAGAGGTATGTTGCTGCCTGTGATGACCCGGGGTGTGGCACAAAGGCAACCTAGTCAGATAATCAATAAGATTCCCTTTATTAGCTGCAACTTTGCACCCAATGTCCAGGTTATCTTCTGGCTGGAGAAAAACTCTCCCAGGAACAGCCTTTGGCTGCAGAAAGTCAAGTCCAAAACGCAGTCAACACAAACTATAAGTCCGATCAAGCCAAAATGAGTTAATTAGTTTGGCAGGGCCAGCAGCAAGAATTCCAGATGTGAAGGCACATGCAGCATTCAGTTCTTTTAAACTTTCATTCCCAGCTGTGGCTAATGAAGGGAATCAGGGCCCTTTCCTTCCCCATAAGCCATGCAACTCACGTTGCTCCCTTCTCTGTTCCTCCCTGCGTGCCCTAGGATGAAGAGGGGGTGGGCCTGGGTCTTCCTCTGAACTCCTTCTCCCTTGTTCTACCACTTCCCTGCTCTGCCCAGCTGGACTTTGCCCTTCCCCAGTTTCCTCCGCAGCTAACAAAGCCACACTCCCACTCCCTGTCAGCTATTCGTCTTCCTCCTCGGATTCAGACTCTGACAGGGGCATGACACCGTCTGTCGAAAACTTCAGTAAAATTCTTGTGTGTGTCTCTCTCTCTCAACATTGCTTGTCAAACAAGGTGGATACAGGCAGTGGACAACTTAAAACAGTCTGTTTAGCGACCGTTCGAAGTTACAACAGCAGTGAAGAAAGTGACTTATGACCATTACAGCATCCTCCATGATCAAAATTCAGCTGCTTGGCAACAGACTCATATTTATGACAGTTGCAGTGTCCCGGGGTCATGGGCTCCTCTTTTTGTGACCTTCTGACAAGCAAAGTCCATGGGGAAGCCAGATTCACTTAACAACCGTGTTACTAAATGAATTATGTGATTCTCTTAACAACCGTGGCAAGGAAGGTCGTAAGATGCGGCAAAACTCACTCAAGGACAGTCCTGCTTAGCAATCGGACTAAGCCAGGACTACCTGTATTATGACAAAATATCAGAGGAGAAGGTGTTCTTCTCAAAGAGCGGTGAAGATCCAGGAGACAAGTGTGTAAATCCCCAGCTGAGTTAAGGAATAAAAAAAAAATAGCCCATTTTGCCAGGCAGGCTGTTGCTTATTGACTGGTGAGGTTTATTTATTGTTTCGATCGACTAGGACTGTAGCTAGTGAGAAGATAAAGCTATTTCCCCCCTAATGGACTTTGAAGCAGATTGTCTTTTAGAGAGAAAAGATTTCAGTTGCGGGAAATCTTGCGATCTCCACTCCTACCTCCAATACTCCCCCTTTTTTTAGCTCCATAAATCTTTCCAAAGAGAGTCAATAAAAACCACACTTGTCAAAGACACTGAATTTAGACAGATGCCCGCGAGGCTGACAGTTTTAAGATTCTCTCTTCAATTCCTGAAGGAAAGGCAGGGTGTCAAGCCTGGAAAATGAACGAAACCCCTGAAAGGTTAAAAAAAAAAAAAAGAGGCAGAAGGCACAAATACAATCCTGGAAATTCAGAAAATGCTGCAGATGTCAGTGCTTTGTGTAGACCAGAATTCAGTTGGTTTGATGACAGAGAAGGAAAAGCCGGATTTATCCGGACTTCATTCCCAAATATTCACACTACATCAGTGCTCCTTAATTTTATTTTATTTTTGGGGATCCCCTTTCCAGTTTTAAAAATTAGGGAGGACCCTAAAAGAGCTTTTGTCTGTATGGGTTATATTTATTGATGTTTATCGTATTGAAAAATTTAAAATATCGCCGTTGTAGAATATTTATTGGGTTGTGTAAAACAGCAATATTAAACAGCCCTTAGATATTTTTCATGAAAAAGCCTTATATTTGAGCAAATTAAAGATAATGCTGGGAAGAATGACCCCATTTTAAATCTTTGAAAATATCCTCAATATCTGACAAATAACTTTGATAGTGAGAGCCAGTTTGTTGTAGTGATTAAGGTGTTGGCCTTAAAAAAGAAAGAAAGAAGACAGTGAGTTCTAGTCCTGTCTTGGGAATGAAAGTCGGCTGGGTGACTTTGGACAATCACCAGGCAATTGTGAGTTCTAGTCCCACTTTAGGCCTGACTTTGGGTGACTTTGGACCAGCCACTTTCTCCCCTCTAACCCACCTGACAGTTGTTGTGGGGGGAGGAGAAGGAGGAAGGAGTTTTCCATATATTCACCCTCTTGAGTTATTTACAAAAATAATGAAAGTAGGGTACAAATAAATTTGATTTTTACGGGGCCCCAAGATCAGCTTGGAGGGAACGAGAGGGCTCCTCAGGCCACACTTTTAAGAAACATTGCTAAATGTGCTCCCTTTCCATCTTCAGAACGTACCAAGGAAGAAATTGAAAGGACAAAGCAGTTCTGCAAAGAGGTGATTGATCTGCTGCGCCACCAGCCCTATTTCCGCATGCCATTCAACAAATTCATCCCTTCCTACCACCATCACTTTGGGCGCCAGTGCAAACTGGCTCATTACGGATTTACCAAACTACTTGAACTTTTTGAAGCCATACCTGACGTCTTACAGGTAGGCAATTGCCAGAGAAAGAATGGTGGATCCTGGAGGGTGGAGTAAAAGGGGGACTCAGCCTAGAATCCTTCCGTAGTCACAAAAGAACTATATTTCACATTATTGAAATACATGTGGACTGGGTGATAACACGGTGTTTACATAATCGAATGCAGAGGTAGTCAACGTGTCCAAAACGTACATGATGATAACATTCTAGGTTACTCTTCCTAATCTGCTTGTTCTGGGATTAGGATTATGGTTGCTAAATGAGGACTACCTGTACGTTCATGAGCTCGCTGGAGAACCAGCTTAACCCAAGAGAGATATTTACCTGCTATCTTTGCCTTTCATGGCTTTTGAAAGAAAAAGTCACTGAGCTTTGGATCCTACAGTTGCTCTCAGTATTCTAGCATTGCCTTCTCTGGGCGCTCTTGAATAACCCAAGCCGACATTCATCTCCAGGTCCTGGAATGCGGCGAGGAGAAAATCCTGACACTAACCGAGACAGAACGAGTCAAAGCTTTAGCTGCCCAGTTTGTGAAGCTGCTCCGTTCCCAGAAGGATAAATGCCTCCTGATGGCAGACGTCCTTGCCGAATACGCTAAAACGTTCGGCTACCCATTGCGTCTCCAGGACTACGATGTTGGCTCCGTTCCAGCTTTGATGCAGAAACTTTGCCACGTCATCAAGGTAGGTTTCCAGGTGCTCTTGTGGTTCGCTGGCAGCCTGTGCAGATGGCAGTGGAATTGGACAGTGGGGAAGAATAGGGACCAGTCCGGGAGTCTGGGGAGGACTTGGACGCGGGTCCTGCATCCAATACAGAGATGCGGCCAGGACCATCTGGGAGTGGGGTGCTGACTCAGGAGCCTTCGGAGCCTGGCAGCAGCGAGGCAGAGGAACAAGGGGAGCCTGTTCCCAGTACGCATGTGCGCAGAGCTGCTAGAAGGCAAGAGCAGCTGAGACAAAGGGGGCAACTCGGGAGTAAGGCTGGGAGGCGATTGCCTCTCCCATAAGGTATAAAGGAAGTGCAAAGGTAGAGAAACCTTTGCAGGAAGCAAAGTCATTTGCTCTGTTCGGATTAATCCTTGAAGCTTTGTGTGGACTTTGTACTTCGGTTGGCTTTTTTATAGTTCATTTGGCACTTTAGTTGTTGGCAGCAATTCAAAGGAGAGAAAGGTGGGTGCTTATCTCGAGGGACTGTTTGGGACTCATTACCGGCTGGGAATGAACATAATTCCCAGCGTTGAAATAAAACAAGATTTGTTTTAACTGTGTGCTTAATTACGGTCTCAGGAAGCTTTGGGTCAGAACAGATGCCACGTGAGGAAAAATTAACCTTGAGCTGAGGAATCCAAACCACATGGAAACGCCAGCAACTCAAAACACCTTGTGAAATCTTCCTTCTAGAGTTCTGAACGACGGGGACAGTCTCTTCCCCAATCTCGTGTCCTCCTCCCAGAATTCCCACCTGCTGTAACTCTGCCAGCGATTGGGGCTTTTCGTCAATAGGACGGAAGGTTGATATGGTGTCTTCTTTCAATCCCTCCAGGTGGCCAATACAGACTCTGGGAAACAGCTGCAGCTGATCAATAAAAAACCCCTCCGGACTCTCACTTCACACCTTCTGGTGCTTCTCATGACGCTGGACGAAGCCACCATGGTTTCTGTGGAGGAGCTGAAAAGGCGTTACGAGGTTGTCCAGGGGACTGTCCTTAACCCATGTGAATACGGCTTCATGACCTTTATCGAGCTTTTGATGAGCGTGCCTTATTTTATCGAGGTGAGGAGGACAGCTGGGCTCTTCACACAGAGACCGTGGAGAGCAAAGGTCCCTCTGGGTCTGCCGGCCCTAATAGTTAATTATTTGATGTTCCTCTATGTATAGATCTAGCCATTCTCCAACCTAGCAAATGGGGTTGGAATTGAAATGCCATGGGTGGGGTTTTTATTTTAGACTGGAGCTGTGCAAAACTTTACAAAGTCAAACATTCCATTCCATTTGATGTGAACTCTTCTGATCTCCTTGGAAGTCTTTTGAGGTTGGTACGGATTGTTCCAACCTTCCCAGAAGTAATGTGGCCTCAACATGGGTCATAACCCACAAGTTGTGGGATCCAGGGGGTGATGGAAGAGAATATTTGTGGCTCAGGGTTGAACGGTGGAGTCCTTGATGCACCCTGAGCTTGGCGGTTTTCTCGCAGATGTTTCGTCACCCAGCTAGGTAGCATCATCATGACGTCACCTAGTTGAGTAATGGAAACATCTGGAAGAAAGCTCAGAGAACACTAAGGACCCCACAGTCCAGCTGACCACCAGCCACATCTGGAGGGTGTAAAATGCCCATGCCAAGGATGGGATCTTTTGGTTTCCAAATACATTGCATCTTCTATAGCTAGTCCTCGGCTTACAACCCCAGTTTTAGCCCAAAGTTTCTGTTGTTAAGTGAGACAATCAAGTGAGTCTTGCCCCCATTTTACGACCTTTCTTTCCACCATTGTTAAGTGAATCACTGCAGTTGTTAAGTTACTGACACATGTCAGGGCTCCGGCAGTCACCCCCATTTAAATCATGAGTCTTGAGCCAAACTTCCAAAATTTCAAAATGATTTATTAGGAGTAAACATGCCAGCACTGCCTGGGTGTAGCCGACTCTGAGACACATCATTCATTGTCACCCTTGACCCTGGTTTCGCCTCCACCCCCTGGGTGTATCGCAACTCATATTCTCCAATGGGACACATCCATAGCCAAGAGTCATCAATCATGCTCTTATTAGAATTTTGCGTGGCAGAAACTTCCGTCACCTAGTTACTTATCTTTGAAAACATTTAAGGAATGCAGTTTCGGTTTGCAAGCTGCTGCACTGCTCCCCCTCTCCCTTTCTGTTGGCAACTCTAAAAAGACCGTAGAAATATTTTATGAGTTGACCCAACACGGTTGTGAAGTGAATCCAGCTTGGCTTGTCAGAAGGTCGCAAAAGGGGATCCCCGTGACCCTCCCAGGATGCTGCAACCCGTCATAAATATGAGCTCGTGGCCAAGCTTCCGAATTTCGATCGCGTGACCACAGGGATGCTGAAATGGTCGTAAGTGAGCAAAGCAGTCATAGGTCACTTTTCCCAGTGCCTTCGAACAGTCGCTAAATCCGCTTTTGCAAGCCGAGGACTTTGTGTAGTTCCTACTCGAGAATATTCCTTCCTTTGTGAAAGCCATGAGGACTAGTTAACATGGGAGTCCTTTCTTGATATCCCCTACAGGTTTTTACTGATGGTGATGTGGAATATGTGAAGCTTACAGACCTGTATATTTTTGCCAAGAAAGTGAGGTTGCTCCTTCATACCTACCATTACCAACAGATCTTCCTCCACGAGTTCCCAACCGCCTATAGCAAGTACACAGGAGAAGCCCTTCAACCCGATGCCTATGGCTTCAATAACCTTGAGGAGCTTCTGGGGGCAATTCCATCGGTTTGTAGCGGCTCCTGGTTTTCTCTTTTCTCTTAAAATGGGCAGGATTCTTAACTGTCCAAATCAGTGGTCGCCAACCAGTGGGCCGGGGACCACTGGTGGTCCACGAGAAAATTGTGGTGGTCCGCAGAGAAATGTTACCCCCCAAAACAATTAATCCAGGCTGTGCGGGAACACAAGGCTGTGCCGCCCACATGGCCCGTGGGAACACAAGGCTTGCGTCGCTTGCATTGCGAACAACATGAGGTAGTGAGGGGAGGAGGGAAAGGACGGAGGGTGGGAACTTGCCCCACACGCCTGGCCTGGCTACTGGGCTGCTTCTTTCCGCTTCTTTCTTCTTCTGCTTTTGGCTGCACACAAGGGAAGCAGCAGAAGTCTTTCTTTCTCTCCCCCTAACTCCGCCAGAAATGAGTCTTTGGGACCCTGCAAGGCCTCCTGCCCCAAGAGGCTCATTTCTGGCGGAGTTTGGGGGAGAGAAAGAAAGACTTCTGCGGCTTCTGCTGCTTTCCTTGCATGAAGCCAAAAGTCTCTCTCTCTCTCTCTCTCCCCCTGAGAACGGAGCTGGTAACAGTATCCTGCCATCCCAAATAAAGAATGATCAATTGGTAGGAAAACGGGGTGGGGAATTTTCCTGCAGTCTTTTTGGGGGGATTTTCCCAGGGTCTCTTGTCTGCGGGATTTAAAATTATGAGTTTGGTGGTCCCTGAGGTCCAAAAGGTTGGCGACCCCTGCTCCAAATAGTAGCTTTCTGTAGTCGTCATAACCGGATGGGCCCTCAGACCCTGGCTCCCCTATTGTTCCCTTAGAACTAAAAGGGTAAAAAAATTAAACAAGGAGTTACTTTCCTACGATATCGTAACTGGGCCCATCCTGCCGTTAACGTTCTCGATGTTCTCACTTGAAAATGTCCATTTTATATCTTTAGCTGACCTGTAAAATTCATAACAACTAAAGTGAAGGTGGCTAGCCGTTCAGAAATCTGTGAATAAAATTCTCTCGGGAAGGCAACTCATGGCGTCTGGCAGCTGTATTACTTCAGGGGTGTTTTGTTTAAAATACTTTTGTGGAATGTCAAATCCATTTTTTCCAGAAAAGAATAGATGTCAGGATTCCAGCAGTTACCCCCAATCAAATCATGAGTCTCGAGCCAAACTTCAAAAGGATTTATTGGGAGTTAACATGCCAGCACTGCCTGATGTGAGACACATCATTCATTGTCACCCTTGACCCTGGTTTTCCCCCCACCCCCTGGGTGTATCGTAATTCATATTCTCCAATGGGACACCTCCATAGCCCAGAGTCATCAATCAGGATCTCCAGTTAGAATTTTGCATGGCAGAAACTTCAGTCACCTAGTTACTATCTTTGAAAAACTATTTATGGAATGCACTTTCGGTTTTGCAAGCTGCTGCACTGCTCCCTCCTCCGTTTCTATTGGCAACTCTAAAAAAAAAAACCCACAGAAATATTTTGTGAGTTGACAATAGATTTATTTATCTGTACAAGTTAGCCCTCGACTTAACGACCATCATTGAGCCCATAATTTATGTTGCTAGCAGAGTCTGCCTGCATCGAATGGGGCATAGCAGCAACTGCCGTCTTAACTTTACAATGAAATCGTGATTTGGGCTAATTTTGCGACGTTTTCATGGAAACTCATCCAGTTAAAGTGTGAGTGCAAGTTAACGAAAGAGGGAAGATTGCAAGAATGCCGAGTATAAGGGGACCTTTAAGGCAGCAAGAAACCTACCTACTGTAAGTTCACCTTAACTTCCATCTCACCTGTGGCCTTTCTTGCCTTTAATCAGGTAGTATGGATAAAAGGCCACGGTCATAAGAAGATTGTCGTTCTGAAGAACGACATGAAAAGTAAGTCATCCCCAGTGGGAGTTAACTTTTCTTCTTCTTTTTTTTTGTGGGTGGGTGGTTGGGAAATATAGCCCAAATATCTTTCCCGGTAAGATTGTCTTGTCGAAAGGGAACGCTTGCTAACCTCCTCCCTTCCGTTAGCTCGTTTTAGCTCTCCCAGTCTTCCCCTGGCTGACGAAAGTTACGAGAACGAACTTGTCGATGGTGATGGACAATCCACGAAGGCAGCAGGAGCGGACAAATCCTTAGATTTAATCCTGGAGGCACCCAACCTTGGTAAATGGATTGATTGATTACTGGCCGCTGTTTTGCACCTAGCAATGCTGAGACTTGTAGGCCTTGAATGGATAAGCCAAAAGATAACAGTATTATCTAATAACATTTATTAGGTAATCATTATGATCTAAGAACAGAGAATAAAGAGCAGATCAGCCATGGAGCAGGGATAGAATTAGGGCTGTTCTTTTCCTTCTTTTAATTCCCAGCCCAATTCTTTTTATTTATTTATTTGTGACTTGCCTTTTTTTTTTTTTCTTTGCCAAATAACTCAAGGTGGCAAACATATCCAATTGCCTTCCTCCTCCTCCTGTTTTCCCCACAACGACAACCCCGTGAGGTGGGTTGGGCTGAGAAAGAGAGGGACCGACTGGCCTAAGACCACCCAATTGGCTTCCGTGGCTAAGATGGGACTAGCGCTAGAACTCAGGCCCTCCCACTTACTAGCAGGATGTCTTCACCACTAGAGCCTACTACCAGAAACCAAGCGTGAATTTGCAAGCTTGCGTTTGATGCAAGTCCTGGGGTCACTGCCCTTGTGGGTTTCTAAGGAGTTGTCTTCATTTTCTTCCCTTTCTGCAGTCTCCCATCAAACCGAGGAAGAGCTGCTCTGCCTCCCCAAGGTATCCCCCGTGGATCTTTTATGCGAGCCGGTCCCTTCCTGCCTTCCCTCCCCGCAGCTGAGACCAGATCCAGTGGTTCTTGAATCAACCGATCTCATCCGTTTCGAAGAGCATTCACCAATCCCTTCTGGTAAAGGTTAACGTCGCTTTTGAAAATCCGGCTCCACTCAATAGAAGCAAAAAGTACTTCTTTTAGGAGCCATTCCTTAGCAAAACCTTACAGGTATATCAGAAGACTGCAACTCCCAGAATTCCAATGGGCTCCAAAGTCTGGGATTGGTCTATCCGGTTAATACCTTAAAGAAATCGAGCGGACATCTTTTCTTTCCAGCATTAGCTGAGCATTTCTTAGAGTTCCGAGTTTCATTTTTCTTTTATATGTGAACATTTTTAACGCCGCCTCATCTGACAGGCTGCATTTCTTCTGTGGAAATAGTAACAATTCAATTGAAGGCAGCCTCTTTTGCTTTGCCATATTCAGAGTCAAGTTTATTAACTTTCTTTTTTCTTTTGGAGACATTGGCATTCATGAAAGATTACCGTTTATTAAAGCTGAACAATCTGTCCAGACCTTTTCCTTTTCTTCTTCTTCTTCTTCTTCTTCTTCTTCTTCTTCTTCTTCTTCTTCTTCTTCTTCTTCTTCTTCTTCTTCTTCTTCTTCTTCTTCTTCTTCTTCTTCTTCT
>NW_020769332.1:10713591-10731591 GCF_900518735.1 Pseudonaja textilis
AGATGATAGATAGATAGATGATAGATAGATAGATAGATAGATAGATAGATAGATAGATAGATAGATAGAGTTAGAGAGAGAGAGAGAGATTTATTTTAAAAAATCCATGTATTATGCTGCATTCCCCATCCAACATACAACCCAAGATACTTTAGAAACATTTGAATTTACCTTCTGCTTCACTGAACAGTTCTCTTGAAAGCTACACTAGTATTTTAGTATATTAGTTTTTTTGTAAAATAAAAACCTATTCATATTTCACCTCTGGCTGGGTACCGCCTTCGCCATTACCCAGGCGTGCTCAGTTGGTCTTCTTTGGCCCCCTTTGCCTTAACAGATAACAGATCATCAGAGTTGGAAGGGACCTTGTAGTCCAACCTAGTCCAACCCCCCCGCCCTTCTCCAAAGGCATTTCCCATCTCCCGAACCATGAAGCAATTTTCTTTTCCAGCAGCGCTTGGGAATGGCACCCCCTCCAGTCCCCGTCCCCTTCATGAAGGAAGAAACACGCAGCTTTCATTTCAGACCTGATTGCCTCTACTTAAGGTTATTTTATGCAGGATTTAATTGCTTTCCTTTCACCGCAGGTGCTTAGCACTTCCAAGGCAAATGAAGGCATTTTTGCTCAATTGAAACACCTGCCGGGGGGTATTTTTGCAGATGCGAATGGGAGTTTTGCAAAAAAACCCAAAATCCCTCCACTTTTGGTACCCAACAAAGCATCACACTCGCCGACATCAGTTTATCTATTGATGGCGTTTTGACCTGGCTTTTCAAAACATTAGAACTCTTCACCTAGCGGGGGATTTATTTATTTTTTCATACTTTTTGAGGGACACTGCAACTGTCGTAAATATGAGTCAGTGGCCAGGCGTCTGAATTTTGATCACCTGACTCTGGAGGTGCTGCAATGGGTATGAAAAACGATCATGAGTCTCATTTCTCAGTGCCGTTGTAGCTTCAAATGGTCACTAAATAAACTGTTGTGAGTTGAGGACTGTCTGTATAGAGGAAGTTACCCTACAGATAAATTAGGACCTGTATATACTATCCACAGATTTTATAGCGCTCATCCCATCATTGTCTTCTTTTAACCACATAATCCCCTGCAGGTTGGAATCTGGGCAACTGAATGGAGCTGAGTATTTACTGGCCGGATGCCCTTCCTGTCGCCAATGTGGAATTATATTCCGCAAATATATTCTCACTGTGCCCAGAGAGAGAAATATCTGCCTCTACCTAGGATCGAACTCACAGCCTCCTGATTGTGAGGTGAGAGCTCCATTTCTAGGCCACCGCACCACTCATAGCCCCTTATCCCATGTCCCATGTTAAATGAAGGAGAGACTTTGTTCTACCATGATCAACGGAGCCAACAGTTAAGACTTTTCTTCAGTGGTGGTAGTAGTATACTTTATTGTCATGGCACCTCGTACAATGAAATCAAACACCACCTTCAGTGCACATCATGTCCATGAAAATAAACACAAACACACATCCTTCACACACCACACATTGAACCGAAAACCTGCAACACCACACCAACACTGCACTATACAGTAGAATTCAACTGAGCTACTGCCCTGGGATAGAAGCTGTTTTTCAGCCTATTTGTCCTTGTTTTTATTATTGTCCTGTACTGTCTGCCAGATGGTAATAGTTCAAAAAAAGGGGGTGCCCAGGATGAGATGGATCTTTGAGGATGTTTTTAACTTTCTTAAGGCAGCGGGAGCTCTAAAGCTCTTCCAAAGAGGGGAGAGGGCAACCCATGATCTTCTGGGCAATGACCTTAACCCTCTGGAGCACTGTCCTATCTGCCCCTGTGCAATTGGCAAACCATACACTGGTGCAGTAAGTTAAGATACTCTCTATAGTGCAGCGGTAGAAGGTCACCAACAGTTTCTCATTCAGTTATTGTTTTCTGAGCAGCCTCAGGTAGTCTAATCTCTGCTGGACCCTTTTGACCAGGGCTGCAATGTGAGCACCCCAGGTCAGGTCCTCTTTTAGGGTAACACCCAGAAACTTAAAACTGGCCAGTTGCTCCACTCCGTCTCCCTTGATAAGCAAGGGCTGGATGTCTGGTCTGTTCCTTCTATAATCGATTATAAGCTCCTTGGTCTTATTGGTGTTGAGGACCAAGTTATTGACTCCACACCACAAAAGCAACTATTGGTCCACTCAGGCAGACTCATCCCCCCCCCCCCCAAGAGATGAGTCCCACCACTGTTGTATCATCTGCAAATTTAGCAATAGTATTACTAGCGTGAGTGGGAATACAGTCGTGAACATAAAGAGTATAGAGCGCTTCAGCGCTGGAGACCGATTTAACTTCTCCATCATGCCAGAAGGGACCAAGTTCCCCAAGGAACATAAGGCAAGGCGCATAGCACATCTTCAATCAACAAAGAAGGATATTTGTAGCTCAAGGTTGAACCGTTGGATCCTTGATGCTCGGTTGTTTTCTTGAAGGCATTTCATTACTCAACTAGGGTACTCAACCCAACTACATAATATCATCAGTGCTAGATGATATTAGCACTATAGAATGGATGATGTTACCTAGGTGGGTAAGGAATCATCTGCAAGAAAACTTCCAAGCTCAGAGAGCACCAAGGACCCAACAGTCTTCCTCCTCCTCCTCCTCCTCCTCCTCCTCCCCCCCTCCACAGACCTCATTCCTTTCTAGGACTGATGATGTTATTTAGTTGGCTAATGAAACATCTGCAAGAAAACCACCAAGCTCAGAGAGTGCCGAGGCCCCCACGTAGCACGTGCATTTCCGCCACTTCCTTGCCACGTCCCACCATCTGCCACTCAAAGTAACTGCCTCGGTTTCCCTAATGAGAAGGACGGTTCTGCCCAATGAATAAAATTGATCCCTCAGTTTTGTTAATGCTCAACTGTTTGGCATAGAAGACATTTCAAGAAGATTTTCGGGTTTTCGATATGGACCTTTCAAGCCCATGGATACACTTCACCATCCAATATTTTTTCAAAACTTGGCAACTTTAAGAGGTGTGGATTACAACTCCGAGAATTCCTCAGCCAGCAATTCAATTTCTGGAAATTAAAATCCATGCCTCTTAAAGTTGTCAAGTTTTTTAAAAAATACAAAATATTGGCACAATCCAATGAGTCAGTAAGGCTAGAAGAATAGCTGATGAGCAATCAGACCCACATGAGTTTCTTTGGTAACTATAGAAAATGGTTTATAGATCGAATGGTATGTCAAGAGTTTTTCCCTAAGCTCCAGTTTAATCCTTGGTTGTAAGTTGAAAAAAAGAAAGAAACAGATTCTCGGTCGTAGCTGGCCTTTGCAGGCTCATTCCTGGGCCGAATTGTGCAGCCATGCGCGGCAAGCAAAGTCTGTGAAATAGTGACAGCAATAATTCACACCACAGATGAGCCTCCACAAGCAAGGATCTTGTTTCAACTTGGCCAAAGTCATCCCTTGTGTTTGTTCATTGATACTCCTGGGGGAATTGTCCCCCAGTGCTATCCTCTCTTTAGTGTTAAGAAATAAATTTTGTCTTTGTCTATTCTGGCGCACTCCTTATTCCTCTGCTTTTGAGAAGTAAAAAAAAAAAAGAGTTTTTCTCTGTTTTTAATACAGGTAGTCCTTAACTTACGATCACAATTGAGAATGAAATTTCCATTGCAATGTGTCAACTCAAAAACATTTCTCTGGTTTTTTAGAGTTGCTAGCAGAAAGGGAATGGGGAAAATAATGCATTCCTTAAATGCTTCAGACAATTGCTAGGCAGCCGAGGCTTTTGGCGCGCAAGATTATTACCGGAGAACATGATTAATGACTCTTGGCTATGGATGTGTCCCATTGGAGAATATACATCCAGGGGGTGGGGGAGGACTAGGGTCAAGGGTGAAATGAATGAAGTGTCTCAGAGTCGGCTGCACCCAGGTATCACTGACATGTTCACTCCTAATAAATGATTTTTTTAAAACTCTGAAAGATGCGGCTAGAAACTCATGATTTGAATGGGGGTGAATTGTCGGAGCCCTGACACTCTGGTTACTAAGTGAGTCGTGCCTAATTTTATGACCTTTTTTGCCACAGTCGTCTAGCGAATCACAAGGGGGAACAAAAAAAAAAACCTAAATCAAAACTGAACTCCCTATCTAAAAAGCATCTGGAGAGTTGAAGGGAAAAAAAGGGATTTTTCTCGAATTCCTAGCCTGCCAAAAACGAATCTGATGTCACATTGTCTTCCCCCCCATAAAATCCATGTGCACGCACATTCTTCCAGAAGGCCAAATCCTCAGGGGGTTCAGCTGGCAAGACCAGTAAGATACAGTTCTGCCTACTCGTTTCTTAAATCTTTCCGCTGCCAAAATACACAAAGATCTGGATGATTTTTTTTAAAAAAAATAACAGTGTCACGGTTGACTTTTGCTACGCAGCCTGATTTGCAACCGGTTAACAGGGAGAGGGGAAAGAAAGCACTGGAATATAAGGGAATTTTGGGAAGGAAATTTGGAATGCAACTGGAAGCCTGAGACAGACCCAACCCCTCAAGGTCGCCCAGCTGGGGAAGTCCGAAGCAGACAGATCGTTCCCAAAACAAAGAGAGCGGAAGTGATTGGTGGACAATTCACAATGGGAAGTCCAAAGAAAAGGGAAAATTTTCCAACGTTGTTTTCACACGAAATCATCAGAATTGGCTTTTCTACTTCTGCAAGCACACGGAATCAGAAGGAAGGAAGGAAGGAAGGAAGGAAGGAAGGAAGGAAGGAAGGAAGGAAGGGAAGGAAAGAAAGAAAGAAAGAAAGAAAGAAAGAAAGAAAGAAAGAAAGAAAGAAAGAAAGAAATGTTGTAGTATGATCCCTATCTAGTTTACCCCAGGAGGCCAATAATGATCTGGCTAACTTTTTTAATTTCATGTCTCAAAACTCCAAAACACCGAGGCAGCTCCATGGGTTGCAAATAAATCTGAAGGCTTAAAAAGTATTTAAAAAAAAGATTAACCACCTGCTTGTCGTGAAAGGCAAATCCCGTGAAGATTGCAGACATCTTGGGCAGAGACAGAAGGTCTCAGCAGGTTCCAGACATTCGTATAATCAATCGAATGGAATAATAAATGATAACACCTCCTCGCACCCCACCCTACCCCCAAACCCCACTCCAGCCAATCATTCAAACCACATTAAAACTGATAGCTCTTTTCAAACAGGATTAAAAAACAAAACCCACAAACCCTGATCAATTATTCAGGCAGCGGCTGCTTGATCTCCTCCAAATGATCAGTTCTCAAGAATACGCAAGAATGAAATAAAACAAATCAAAATGGACCAGTTGAATATATAGAGCAATAAGTTAAGATTGTTTAAAAAATAATAATAGATGTATTAAATAATAGCTATAAGAAAATGTGATTGTTGTTATATTGGTAAGAAAAGTATTAATTATAATTGTAAGCACAAGATATATGTACCCTGTTGACACCTGGTTGAAATGAAATGGAATTATTGTAAAATATAAAATATTTTTTTTAAATAATAATAATAATAATAATTTAAAAAAAGAATATTCAAGAATGGTCAGCTCCCTTTATGTTATTCTGGCATCTAATTTATTTATTTTTTTAAAAATGTGATGTCCCTCACCAGGGATGTGAGAAAACAGCAACGCACACACAGCAAGATGAAAATAGGTGAAGAACAGCAATATAACCACTTGTGTTTGACTTTTGGGTTCAACTGGCCCCTCCATTAGTTAAATATCCAAGGAGAAAGAATATATTTGGAGGGTTGCTCCCATTTTCACTCTGTCCTCCTGGAAGTTACTGCAAGTCCTTGGAAGAATGGAATTTCTCATTTCCAAGCCCTTATTGATTGAAAACCACTTTTGGGGGAAAGCAAGCTTCTTGATGTAATTCAGTTCTATTCTTTTTTTCTTCCTACAGGTTTCATATCTGTCCTTTGTCCCCTACTTTTCAATAGTTTCCTGATTGTTTTGATGTAACTGTACACGCCTTTGCTAAAGACACGATCCTAGGCTTTTAGCATATTAAATCATGTAGATAGTGAAGTCTTTGAGTTGAACGCAACTCCTCTTGTTTTTGAGGACACGTTTGTATAGTTTCCTGGCAACAATACAAAATTGGGTTGCTGTTACTTTCTTACTTCTCTCCCTTAGTCATCTCCCATTCAAGAGCTATCCATGGCTACACCTGCTTAAAATTTTTGGAGACCACTCAAGCTCAGCATTGGAAAAGTTGCAAAATAAAACAAACACAGAGAACACAGAGTTGGAAGGCACCTTGTAGGTCATCTAGTCCAGTGGTCACCAACCGGTGGCCCGCGGCCCACTGGTGGTCTGTGCGAAAATTTTGGTGGTCCGCAGAGAAATGTCACCCCGCAGGGCACCCCCCCCCCCCAAAGCAATTAATCCAGGCTGTGTGGGAACACAAGTCTGCCTAACCATCAACTGTTCTGCTGTGCCGGGAGATTTAGATTAGCTAGAAAGCAGGAAATGGTTGGATTTCTGGCTTTCTAGCTAATCTTTAGATCTTTGGACCTCCCTTAGGACTGAAGGTTCTATTATTCAGTGCAGACTCAGATAGCCGATGGCAGAAACACAGATCTCTAAGTGAATCTGTGATTCTGTGAGCAACTCAATCTGCCTGCCTGCTTTGCCTGGTTTTGGGTAAAAGTTGCTATTTTTTTTTAATTTAAAAAATGAATATTTACATAAATATTTATAATATTTACATACAAGCCATGGCCAGGCAGCCACATGACCACCAAGCCACACCCACAAATTAGGCCATGCCCAAGAACCGGTTGTTAAGAAATGTGAATCCCATCCCTGCCTCTGTGTGTTTGTGTGTGTGTATGTATGAGAGAGAGAGAGAGGGAGGGAGGAAGGGAGGGAGAGAGAGAGAGGTTAGATCTTTCTCTCTACCACCAACGTCAGCAAGACACCATCGGTCAAAATTCATATTATGAGTTTGGTGGTCCCTGAGGTCCAAAAGGTTGGTGACCCCTGTTCTAGTCCAACTTCCTGCTTGAGCAAGAAACCTTATACCATTCCAGACAGATGGCTGTCCAATCTCTTCTTAAAAACCTCCGGTGATCCTTGATTAGTTCCCACCCATTGCTTCTTGTCCTAATTTCAGGTGCTTTGGAGAACAGCTTGACCCTTTCTTCTTTACGGCAGCCCCTCAAATATTGGAAGACTGTTATCATGCCATCCTCTAGTCCTTCTCTTCATTAAACTAAACATGTCTTACCTCTACAGAGGAAGGAATTGCATCTGCACTGCTTCCATCAAATCTATGCTACCCAAAACTTCGGTAGCCCAATTTTCCCCCCACAGCCCCAGCCCCAGCCCCAGCATTTTCCAACAGGCAAAACAACCGGCAGCTTTTTCAACTATAAAGATGGTGGAGAGATATGGCACGCCAACCTTCATTGTCCCAACGAAATGAACTTTTGACTCAAAGGTTTCTCAGATCCGTTCTTTTCCATTTTAGGGGTATGAAACATTCAAAGGGAGGAGGGGAAAGGATAACTTTTGGTATTCCCAGGTTCTTTGGATTCAGCATGTCTAGAAATTAGAAACAAAAACAATCCCATCCTCAAGGCAAGCTTGACTTCTGCTAACTGCAAGCATTGACTTTTCTTGGAACACTTTATGAAAATGATCTGCCCTAACCTTCTTCCCAGATGATTTTGGACTTACAAGTCCACCTATGTCCCTGGAATTCCCAAGCAATTCCCTCTATCAAAGTACAAACCAACACTAGCCCAGTTTAGCTTCTAAGATCAGCCAAGGATCCTGTAAAATATAGGGTTTTTGTTTTTTTTAACCCACTGTCATTCCAACCCCTTTCCTAATAAGGAAAAGCGCATTAGATCTTGTCTATGGAGATTCTCAATCATCCAGGTCATAGTTGTCCCAAATGAGCTTTTTCCAAAAGGCAAGTGGACTTTCTTGGGCTGTTGTTTCCACCACCCCCACCTGAAAATGTTTGGCTTTTCCTCCAAGAAGCTTCTTCAGTTCTTCTAAAGAACATGTCTTCCACTTTGCTTGTCACAAGATCACAGTAAGGGATCTTCCAAGTATAGAGAGCATAGGAAAACAAAGACCAAACCATGAAGGTTACCAACTGAATTGAAGAAGCTTCTTGGAGGAGCAGCGAATGGTTTTCGAGGGAGATGGGGGGAAACCAAGAAAGCCCACTTGCCTTTTGGGGGAATAAAAAGCACCTTTCGTACCTTAGAACTTGCTCCTCCACTACCTTCCACTTCTCCTGTGTCTCAAAACAAAACATGATGCTGCTATTCGTGTATCCCTTGCCTCTTCCAAGATGCTGGGATCACAGCATGACAAACGTTCTCCAGATTTCTTTCTGTTTGATTGTCACAAGACCACCATCAATAAGGGTCCTTCTAAGCATACAGGAGATGGGAAAACAAAGACCAAATCTTGAAGATGACCAACCACCCGAATCAACCTTCTCTGACTAAATCATCTCCTTAGGGACGCTGAGGTATATCTCCACTGCCCAACACAAATGGGTGAATTCAAGATTTCTGGGCCACCCAGGAAGGCAGAAACCTCTTCTCTCTCCTTTCCTTTTGTTCCTAGGAAGCCAATAGGACAAGACGGGAGGAAGAGTGATGTTGGATTGGGAATCTCACCATCTTTTTCCTTTCAAAGTGCTGATGCAAACAGCTGGCCAGTCTTCCTTCCTTCCTTCCTTCCTTCCTTCCTTCCTTCCTTCCTTCCTTCCTTCCTTCCTTCCTTCCTTCCTTCCTTTCCTTCCCTTCCCTTCCCTTCCCTTCCCTTCCCTTCCCTTCCCTCCCCCTGCATGCACAAACATCCCATTTGATATGGCTGGAGGGATGGGATGGAGGGGAAAAACCTGCCAGCCCTTTCCACTTACTTTTCCCGAGCCCATCGGTGGGTTTCCACTCCGTCTCTTTCACCGCCCCGTAGCTCCTCAGTGGTTTCTCGGCTCCTAAACTGCTGGAGATGGATTGCTTCAACTCCATGCTGCCAGGTGCCCCTCGGGCCCAAGCTTGTTCTTCAAGACTTCAAGGCTGGCCTGGGACCCACTTCCTTTTAGTCCATCCTAGCTGGAGGAGAAGAGAGAAAGAAGAGAAACGCAGGGTGGGGAAAGGAGGAGGAGGAAGGGTCGCTCGATCTGGTCTTCGGGGGGGGGGGGGGGTTGTTGTGGGTTGTTGTAGTGTGTGTGCGTGTGTGAGTGTGTTCTTCTCTTTAATTCCTGCTGCTAACGGATTGGCAAGAGCAGCTGAGCTCACTGCATCTTTCCCTTGTGTTGGTACCCTAGGAGAGGACAGAGAGAGAGAGATGACAGGAATGCCGTGCGCAGACTCAGAGGGGAGACGCTGGGTAAGCCCCCTCCCCCACGGCCCAAGGGAACACAGGGAAGGGAAGGGGAACCAGGCAAACAAAGGGACATGGGGAAGAAGGTCCAACAAACCCATCAGGCGGGTGTAAAACAAAGAACGCCAGCAAGAGAAAAACCGGCTCGGACCTGGACTGCATTTCAGCCGTTTGTCTGCTTGCGTTTGGGGTGGTGGTAGGGAAAGAAAGGATGAGCTCACCTCATGGATGTGAGGTTGTCCAACCCTTGGGGGGAGGGTCAGCAAGGTAGATTTCAGAGGAGCAGGGCTCTCCCCCACCGCCCCCGAGAAGGGTATGGGTTCAAGGCAGCCTGCTTTGGGCTAGCTTTTTCACTCCCAAGAGACCAGTTCTGATCAGGCTGGAGAATGGGCAGAGATTAATATTCAGACACTGTTATTAGAGAGGATGTTCGGTTGAGTTGTACAACACGTAGACCAGGTTTTTTAAAAAGGGGGGGGGTAGGGTGGAGTGTGATTTTTCCCAATTGAATTGGGCATGGTTTGGGCAGGTGGAGTGAACCAAGGGGTCCCATGAAAAGTACTGCATTCTATGAGAAGGAAATACCATGGTTTAGCTCAATAAACCTGGTTTGGAAAAGTGTTTGCAAATTTCTTTGAATGTATGCTTATTTCTCAAGGATTCAAGCTCCAGTTGGCTTCTCAGGGCTGCTTCAGACAATACCCAAAATCCTCAAGGAGGGTGGGGGTTGCTTGATTTATCACCCCAGGATATGAACAATACACTTTCCTTTGTCAACCAGTTTACGGCTTAAAAATTAGGTGTGAATGATCAATTTATTTTGCCTTATATATATATATATGGTATTCAGCTTTGTTCGGGTATTGAACAATCAACCCATCGAACAGAAGTTGCCCTCGGAAGTGGTGGGAGTGCCATCACTTGAGACTTTCAAGAAGAGATTGGACCGCCATCTGTCAGAAATTGTGTAGGATCTCCCACTTGAGCAGGGGGTCGGACTAGATGACCTAAAACGTGTCTTCCAACTCTGATTATCTGTTATCTGTTATATTGACTGTTTCCTTTTATCTTTTCTTTTATGTACCTTGAGAGCATTTGCACCAAGACAAATTCCTTGTGTGTCCAATCACACTTGGCCAATAAAGAATTCTATTCTATTCTATGCTATGCTATGCTATGCTATGCTATGCTATGCTATGCTATGCTATGCTATGCTATCCTATCCTATCCTATCCTATCCTATCTATCTATCTATCTATCTATCTATCTATCTATCTATCCGTCTATCCGTCTATCCGTCTATCCATCCTATTACTCTGTCTCTCAATCTAATCTAATCTATCTCCAGGAGAAGACAAAGCGGTCATCCGTTTATTTCCATCCAGGAATCCTGTTCCCTCGAAAGGACCCTTCCCCCCCTTTTAAACTACAACTCCCAGAATGCAAGAGTCGGGTTGCCTGGAGACGGCGCGGGAGGCTTGTAACGGCCGCCGCTTCGTTACGCCGGAAGGGGCGGGGCCGCGGCCGGCGTTGCCAGGCGCTGGGCAGGGCCTGCCCGGCCTCGGTGGGAAGGAGCGGCGAAGGCGCGCAGTTTGCGCTCGTTGCAAGCGGGGCGGACGAGGGGAAGCTCGGTGGGGCATCCGCGGGGGGCTTCGGCGGGCCTGTGTTGGGAGGCATTGTCGGTGGGGGTGGGTAGGTCAAGTCTGCAGAGAACAAGGGGGAGGGGGGTCATTTAAGCTGCTTATATATATAAAAGGTTAAGGTTGTCCTTAATATTGACATGTATATCGTTTTATGCTTGGGTTAATATCAATAATTTATTAAATTATTAAATTAATTCAGTAATTTAATCATTTGCTTCATGGGAAGCTGTCCTTAATATATTGAGCTGCCCACTTAAATGACATTAAGCAGCGTTGACTTTTTGCAGGCTTTGGTTCCTGTGAAGTCATCCTTAACTATGGAGCATCCTTAACTATTAATGTGAAGTTGTCTTTAATTTTTAAGCTTTGATTCGTGTGAAAAAAAAAATGTCCTTAATGTTCAGTTTGGGGTTCATGTGAAGCTGCCCCTTCGATCATCGTGAACATGTATTTTCAGCTTTGATTTAGGTCCTTCATTTTTATTTAATAAATAAAAATAAAAATAAAAATGAAGGTCTTAAATCAAAACTGAAAATACATTTTCATGCTTTGATTAACGAGAAGTGGTGCTTCAGTTAATTTGAACCTGTCATTTTAAAAGCTTTGATTGATATGCGAAGCTGTCCTTCGTTTTGAGCTGTCCTTAACGTTAAGCTAATCCTAAACGCTGTTTAAATTTTACCTTTTATTTTTTTTACTTAAGCTTCATTTGGCTTTCGTTGAAATGATCTTCCTCACCCCTCAAACAGATGCTTGAAACTGGGAGGGACCCTCTTTATTCAGCATCTGCCATCTTCATCCAAGCTATTCTGGAAAAAACAACAACCCAGCCCTGATTTAAAGATGTAGTAGATGTGGATGTGTGTGTGTGGATATGTCTGTTTGTGTTTATAAGGAAGGGTTTATGCTTGGGATAAATATCTGGCTTGTCAGCCTAGAGACCTTCATAACAACAAGAACCAAAACCTTTAATAAGAAGGATCACTGGGAAGCTTCTTGAGAGGAAGAGGTTGCACCCGATCATGGATCTTTAAAGATCGATGGGAAGAGACTAGATTCAAATTTAGGCATAAAACCAGTGGGTTTGGGACAACTGAGGATAAGACAGATGCTAGGGAATCTCCTAAATTTTGTACTTATTGTATATCAGGGAACGGTGCCATCAACTTGGATGACAGCACATTTATTTTTAAGTTGGCCTTTTTAGTAAGTAATCATATTAGAACCCATTTTAAAATCAGAAACATGTCCGGTCAGATCAGATTTTAATTCCATAGCTGCCTGGAAGAGTTGTGAGTTGTGTGGTTTTGCTTGGTACAAATATAATAATTGCTGTCCTTTGATTTCAGTTGCAGAGGTGTTGTTTTTCGTCTTGATTTCGATAACAATCTTTAGGTCCTGTTGCAGAGTCTCTTTAGTTGGCAGTGCAATTTTCCAGGCCATTAATAACAACAACAGAGAGAGATTAACCAGGGAATTGTAGGTAGAGTGACAGTTATTGTTGCATATATGCTGAGTTGTTATTTGCAAAAGAAGGGGTGGTTTTTTTTCCAACTCTTCTCTCCCTGTGTCATTCTGCAGCTCAACTGCATTAACGATGGAGGAATATGAGAAATTCTGCAAGAAGCACCTGGCTAGGATACAAGGAGAGTTTATGGAGAATGGAATGTCTCCCATTGTTCAGCCTAGATATGTATCCCTTATTCGATTTAATGGGGTCCCTGTGCTTTCTCCTCTGGTAAGTTGGCTGAATCATGTCCATGGTAAAAAGTTAATGACTGAACTTGAATTATGTTGGGCACTTTGCTGTGTGTACGTTGTGAATCTTCTGCTCTGCTTTTTCTTATTTTTAGAGCAAATACTTTTCCCCCTCTTCCATTAAAATGATAAAATAATCATTAAGGATGTCCACTGGAAAAATCTTTAATGATCCTTTTTATCAGAGCTCATATGCTCTCTTTTCTTGCTTTTTGTGAGGGCGGGGCCCAAACTGTTTACTTTTTACTTTGTGTCTTTTCATTCCGAATTTCTCAAAATCAGAATTGCATTGAGAAAATTTGCTTCAGTGCGTGGTGTCTTCACTTGTGCGTGTGGATCTTTTTGCTGAAGCTTTACAATCTTATTCGTTGTAACATTTCCTCCCAATGTACTAGTCCGAAGTTTCTGGGGGCACTGACTGGAAATCAGTAATTTAAAAAATGCCTCCTTTTTTGCGACTCTAAATCAATGAAGTTTAATAAAAGTGCAAGCTCACGACTGTCTCAAAGGTACTTTTCTTTTTTTCCCTTTCCAAAAGGCAACTGGACTTTTTTGATGTTTCTGAAAACATTTTGCTTCTCATCCAAGAAAGTTTCTTCAGTTACTTTGAGAATCTCCACCAATATGAGCCCAGGACTAATAATAGATGGCAATAATAATTTGTCTCCCTTGCTTTGACAGCTGACTCTGGAGAAGAAGAAAGAGCTTCAGCAGGACAGACAGAAGGCTCTGGACCTAGAATGCTGGAGACAGAATTCCAAGCAGAGGCTTTTGCTGACCCGGGTTGAGGAAATAATGGCCAATGTGCAGGTGAGTTTGAAAGACTTATTTTTATGACCGGGGAGCCATTTTATCTGCAACAGATTTGGAAGGGAATAGGTGTTCTTTTGCTCTCCAGGAGCAAAATCTCTGTTTTACATTAAATAGCATCATTAAATTGCATTAAATAATTCTGTTGAGATTGAAGTAAGATTTCAGGATGGCAATTGGGCAAGGCATCCTGACTAAGCTCAGTCCAAGGATAGGCTGATTATCCTGAATCCTGAGCATATCCTAGACTGGAACAAGGTACTTGATTTGGATACGCTGAAGTTCCCTCCTAGTACAGAGTCTACTTAGGTGTCTTTTCAACCCGGCCTACTTCCCAGGGTTGTTTTTGTAGGGATTTTGTTTTATAGTGACAATGTTGGGAGAAACTCCCAGATAAAAAGCGGAATATAAATGCGAGATGGACATTAAGAAGGAATGAATAAAATGACAGCTTCTGTTCAATGGATGTACCGCATCTAATGTTCCTAAGATGTAATTGAAGTTTGACATTTAAGATATATACATTGATATATATGAATATGTGTGTGTGTGTGTTTGTGTATTACACACACACACACATATGTATGTGTATATACATATGTGTGTGTTACTAATAAAGGAGAATATTTGTAGTTCAAGGTTGAAATAAGGGGTCATTGGTGGTCTCTGAGCTTGCAGATGTTTTGTTACCCAACTAGCTAGCATCATCAGTGCTAGTTTGTGTGTGTGTGTGTGTGTGTCTTTTCATGCGTGTATGTTTGGTCTGTGATTCATTCTTTCATATATCTGAATGTGATAAAGAATTTGGAAGCACTTAAACTTCTCTTATTGGAACACACCTTTAGGTAATCCCAATTAACTTCTGCTAAATGCGGAATTTGGGCACTTTTGATCTGGAAAAAAATCTGGTAGTCTTTTTTTTTTTTTAAGGGTTGACATTTCCTCTTTATTATATTTGCCGTAACGAACCAATGTAAATAGGCACAGGAGTCTGCCCTTCCCTTTCATAAATTTCTGTGTGTTTTTCTTTCTAGAGTTGGCCCATTAGAGTGTTGACACCGTTACTATTGAATTAAAGAGATCATGGTGGTAACTGGAAGTGGCGAATGAGATTGTCCTGGTGCTTGATGGGCACAGTGCAAGGGTATTTCAGCCAACAATGCAGCTTTGTTGCTTTAAAGTAGCTCATTTGTTAGCTCGGCTTGTTTAGCTGGAGTGATAACAGGAGCCCAAACACACACTATTCAATTTCTTACTCTGTTTACTAGTGTACGCTTGGCAACCATTACCCAGCCCGGGATTCAGAAGGTGTGGCCAGAGTGCACTGAGAATACAGTAATAACCACTTACATTTCTTCTACACAGTGTGTATTTTTAACCATGCCCATAGACTACAGAGCAGTTGGCTTATTAACTTGATGCTCTTCGTGCTTCAAAAAAAAAAAAAAATTAACAATTGTGACCGATCAAACTGAGAGCCAGTTCGGTGTAGTGGTTAAGGTAGTGGCCTAAAAACCAAGAGATTGCGAGTTCTAGTTCTGCCTTAGGCATGAAATCTCGCTTAGCAACCTTGGGGCAGTCATTCTCTCTCAGCCCAGCCCATCTCACAGGGGTTTGGTGAAGGAAATAGAACAAGGAAAGAGCATTAGGTATGTTCACTGCCTTCAGTTACTTATAAAGTAATAAAGATGGGATAAAAATCTGATGAATAAACATTAAAACTGTAGGGATCAGGGTTGGGTTGCTACATCTGCCAAATGATCAGTTGCTTTCTATTTCAGGAACAGTTAAAATCCTGTTTGTCATCCCTTTGATTTTTTCCCTCTTTGATCTCTCTATCAAAACAGGTTTTGATTTTTCTTTTAGTTCTAAAAGTTATTTGCTGTGCATTACATACATGTATTAGTCCGCCCAGCTCTGTAAAAATTCCGAGCGCTGTACAATAAAATCAATCTTAAAAAGCCATTAAAAACCCACCGGTTTGCTGGAATGGGATGGAACCAGTAAAGGCTTCAGTGGGTAAACCATTTGACCGTTTCAATTACTTGGATCCTATCCAGTGTGCCTTTTACGATTATTTTGGAACAACCTACTGATCTTTTTAACCCACTACTTTAAATATATATGTATTTTTTTTTAAACTGACAGATGAAAAAGATGTCCAGCCAAAGCGATTTAGACCAGTCTGAGAAAGAGAATATCCATTTGGATTTAGAATCAGAAGTGCTGAGCGGCTCTGCAACAGAACCCTGCAGCCTTTTGCTGAATTCTACTGCTTTGGGTGAACATCAAGAACCCCCAAAGGCCCCAGATGTTAAGCCAGTGGAGACCCAGGGTGCAGCAATCAGGAACGCTTTTGAAGGCACGGAACAATTTATCCCTCCTAATCCCACAGAAACTTCCAGTAGTCCTTTAGAAAAGAGAATTGGCTCAGGAGGTCCGTTTTCCAGGCCTCCAAGCCCACCTCCTACCAAAGAGATTGCCAAGAAAGATTCCACTGAGCCCGGCCTCGGTGCTGGGGAAGGTACCGACCCATACGTCATGAGCCTTCAGAACCTCTTAAAAAAATCCAGGGAGTACATTCAGAGAGAACAGACGCGACGGAGTCTGCGAAACAGTTCCAAGAGAAACAGCCCCGGAAGCCACCCGGATAAAGAAAACAGTGCAGTGAAAATGAACGAGCTGGGGAAAGAGAGAGGAAAATTGACAGGCAGGAATATTCCGGTTGCAACCCCGGAAAAAACCGGCCTTGTCAAGCCCGGTGCTCCTCAACCTTCCTTAACCTCTAAAAATCATTCCGGTGGAGTGACCTCACCCAGTTTTTCTAAAGTCGATATCCCAATGAGGTCCGGAACGCCTCCCATTTTGGACTCGGATTCGGATGAAGACTTCAAAAACCTCTCTCTCTTTGGGAAGGACAGCCTGCTCCGGACCTTCACGGGGTCTTACTCAAAACTTCCCAGTCCGGAGCCAAGCCTGAGCCCCAAGATGCACCGGAGACGGCCCAGGCCCTCTTCCGTAGGGCACATCGTCATCACCAACCCCGTGAACGCCTACGAGTTGAGTCCCAAAGCCAAGGGAAGAGCTGCGGACTTGATCGTTCAGGAGGCCTCCGCTCCTGTGCCAAACCTCTCTGCGGATCTCGTCCCTGCGTCTCCCCGCAAAGCTCAGGCGTTTGACAAGAGCTCTTCCAATACCTTCAATGAGCTTGTCGTGGGGAAACGCAACGAAGCATCTCCACTTCCGGCGCGTCAGCAAGAAGGCGGAAACTCCCTGGCCCATCCCACCGTAGGAGAGTTGACGTCAGAAAACGGAGCGGCATCGAGCAGTTGCCTTGCAAATCTCAGCCCCTGGCAGCTGCAGGATGGGAGCGGTGCCCGGTCGACCCAGAACCCAGCCAAGACCGATAGCCCATCGGACAAAGTCAAGGGCAGTGGGGCCACGGAACTCAACAAATCCTACGACGTTCAGCACCCGTCGCCCTTGCTGATGCAGATGCAGTGCAAGCCACCTCTGGATACCCTGGAAGTGACCCTCGGAAACGAGCAGGTATCAGAAAACAGGTTGGAAAAGGTGAAATGTAGACTTGAGCTGGAGGTGGACGCGGTGCAGAAGGAGAACACGCCGAGGGTTGCGCCCGCGGAAGAGAGACGATGGCCACACGACCAGAGGTATCCGGGTAGAGCTGGGCTCGAGGCCGAGAGCGAAACCCCACCACGATGCCTCAGAGGTAAGGAAATGGACCCTGTACAGGTAGTCCTTGACTTAACGAGTCGTTTAGCAACTGTGCAAAGTAACAGGGGCGCTGCAAAAAAAAGTGTCCCATGGTGCGTCCTTGCACCATCGCAAGTATTCCTGTGATCATTCACATGATCAAAATTAGGGCGCATGGCAGCCTTCATAGATAGGTAGACACCACCTGAGATTGTGAAAAATGAGATTAGAGAACCCGGCTGGCTTTCATGGATCAGGCAGGACTAGAATTCACCATCTCCTGGTGATTGGGCCAAAGTCACTCAACTGCCATTCATGACTAAGGCAGGACTAGAATTCACCATCTCCTGGTGATCGGCCCAAAGTCACCTAGCTGGCTTTCATGCCTAAGGTGGGACTAGAACTCACAGTCTCCTGTTTTCCAGTTGGGACCAAACCGGCTCTCTCTGTACGTGTGTAAGACTCCAGGATTTCGCAGAAACTGATTATATCTCATGTGGGTGGTTTTCAGAAGAGGAAGCATTAAGGCAGAAGATGTGGGCCCTTGCAGAGCTGAGGCAGAAGCTGGAAGAACAACATGCCCAGCAGTTGTCGTTGTTGATAGCAGGGCAAGAACAGGAACAAGAGAGGCTCCAGAAGGTGAGAAGACTCAAATTATCTATCTATCTATCTATCTATCTATCTATCTATCTATCTATCTAT
>NW_020769332.1:10731691-10809077 GCF_900518735.1 Pseudonaja textilis
TATCTATCTATCTATCTATCTATCTATCTATCTATCTATCTATCTATATCTTTCTTATCTATCCCTGGAAGAAGAGACCCTGCACCTTTCCTGCTTTGCCAGAAACCTGGATGGCAGGGATTCTGGTGGTAAACAAAGGGTTGGGATTGAAAAGACAAGATAAGAATCTCATCATGAGTTTTCCCCAGCCTGGTGCTCTCTGGGATCTAACGCGGGGCAAATTTCCCAGAATTCCCAGCGGAGGAGTATTGGGAAGGGGCCATTCTAACCCATCGAATGCACAAAGTTGGGCCAAAACTGCTTTGGCTGGAGGCCAGTATCTCAGTTGTGAAAAGAACACCTAATAACATATCCAGGCCAGACAATTTTAATTCTAGGGTGGATTGGATTGGCTAGGATTAAAACGAAATTATATCTTAGGGAGACATCCTCAAAATCAAATGACCAGGTCAGAATGAAAAAAAAATCTGGAGCGAGTTCAGCCTTAGAGTTTCCACAAGGACAGGATTTCATTAGCAAAAAAAAAAAAAATGGTGTCCTCCGACGTTTGTTGTATCCTCAGAATGCTGGTCGTAATCACCCACACTTCTGTTTTTCTTGAAATGGCCCAGGAGATCGAAGAGCAGGCGCGGAGATTAAAAGAGGAAAAAAACGCAACCGAAAGTGGGATTCCCCCCCTTAATCTCGGCAGCGGCGTCGCTCTGGAGTGGAGGAAAATCACCGATAGTAATCTGCTGGAATCCGTGCTGAATCGAGTTGAGGCTGCCCACAGCACCACCTTGGAAAATGAGGGTAAAAGCAGAAATGGTGCATGTTGATTTGAATGTGTAAGCCCAGGGTGAATAAACCATTGAAGAACAACGTGTCCTTTGTATTGGATTGTTGTTTCACGTGTTTTCCTGGGTTGACTCTCTGGAGTTAAGTATTAAAAGCCAACTCCATTTCCTTCCTGTATAATTGCTGAAGGACAGAACTGAATCTTAAGGCTATAGGTAGTCCTTTCTTTACAACAAGTTGCTTAACAACCACAGGGTACCCTTTAGTGACTGTGCCACTCCCTTGAGGACGGCTGCGTTCCCTTAACAACTGCTGCCAAAGGGTCATAAAACCAGGCATGGTCATGCAGCGACCTGTTCAACAACGGTCACGACCCGTGGTCGTAATTGTGAGCTCAATTATGATTGTAAGTCGAGGATAACCTGTCTTTCCATGATCCAGACAGCCGGAGTAATGATCATGAAATATTTTAGCGGGTGTGAATGAGGAAGACAGGTAGCTCTTGACTTAGAGTAGTTCACTTAGTGACCGTTGAAAGTTACAACGGCACCAAAAAAGTGACTTACGATCGTTTTTCACTGTTACAACCTTTGCAGTGGTCATGTGATCAAAATTCAAAGTATGGTTCATACTTCATGACTGTTGCAGCGTCCCGTGATCATGTGATTACTTTCTGCAAACTTCTGACAAACAGCCAGATTCACTTAACAACCAAGTTACTAACTTATCAATTGCAGTAATTTACTTAACAGTGGCTAAAAATGCTGTAAAATGGGGCAAACCTCACTCAGCAAATTCTCACTTATAACAAGATAAATTTTGGGCTCAATTCTGACTGTTAATTGAGGACTACCTGTAGCATATAACCAACACAGGTTTTTTTTTTTAGTTTTGATATTTGCTTAATTATGACTTCCACTGTTAAAACTTTTTTAAAACAGGTTTTGTGAACGCTGGATCTCCATTCTACCTCTGGGAGCAGCCAGCAAGCGGAAAATCGGTCGTGGTATCCAGGTCTATTAGCCGGAGTAAAATGAGGTGGTCACAGGTAAGGATTTAAAGACCAACGTTGGCAAATAAATCCTAGAGGAATTAACAATGTTTTATTGGCAGAAGTCGCTATTTAGTCATTGCTCTTTTATCAAGTGTGGAAATCTGGTACACCATTTTTATTTTATTTTTTTAAATGTATTTTTATTGAGTTTCTTTTATTACATCATAAAATATAATTCCAATAGCACTCTTGGCATCCATACAGGTTCTTAATTTAAATACCATAATACATCATATTATGTTTATCTAATATTAAATAATAGTTTCCACTATAATTACTATCCTTATATCTTTATATAGTTTACATATTTACGTTTTACTCTCATAAGGATTATTTCTGGTACGCCTTTTTTAATTTATGCTTTTTATCAGTGCTATTATTAGCATGGGAATTCGGTATCCCATTTCCAGGAAAGGCATGTAAAAAAAAAACCCAAAGCATCCGATGGATAATTGAGACTCCAGAGTGTATTAACTCTGCTTTGTTTAGGTTCGTTAAATGCAAACTGATGCGGGAAATACTCTTGTGATTACCTGATTTTTACCTTTCCCCTTGAAGGTATACAGCCCTGCCATGAAAAGGAGATTCAACAAGATCTCTGCTCTAGCCAAGGGATTTTTAACCAGAAGACTCTTGCAGACAGAGAAGCTAAAGCATCTGAGACAAACGGTCCATGTAAGGAACCATCTGCATAGATGCTCTGGCTGTGAATGTATGTATATGAATATATGTGTGTGTGTGTGTAAAAGAAATAACAGACATCCTGCGATCTCTAGAATTTAAAATTACATTTAATGTACTTACTAAGCTTTCATCAGCCTCTACATACATACATACATACATATATAAATATAAATATAAATACAATAATAAAAAGACCTTCGCTACAGATCGCCCTTGACGTGTGACAGATCATTTAACAAAGGTTTGGAGTTATGACAGCCTCGGAAAAGTGCTTTTATGGCCTCTCTAAAGCACTTCTGGCTGTCCTCCTCACATGACCGTATTTTGGATGCTTGGCGAACTACATTTACCATTGGTTGCAGCATCCCACAGTCATGTGACTTGAGATTTGCAATCTTTTTTATCCAGTTTCTGGCACGTTTTGCCAGTTTCTTACAAAAAAAAACACCCTTTGGGAGAATCTGCTGGAATTTACTATCCCATGCTATGCTTTAAAACTATAATCAATCAAAGCAGTTATAAAATTGGGTCCAGTCCTGTGGGTACCTCACTGCTTAGGCCCAATATTCTAATCCCAACTATGTCAATTCCTCCAGTCGTAAGTCAAGGGCTACCTATACCATCCTCCCTGCCACTGGCCACAGTGACCACAGAAGCTGGAATCGGCGAAAATCAATTTTTCATTTTTTCCAGTTTAGTTTCCAGATTTAGATGACACGAGGAGATCAACGGTGATTGTGTTTGTCCGTGAAACCAAAGTGCTTGAGGCCTACCTAACAACCTCTTCAGTGCCCTCTTCTTCCTAATCAACTTTCCCCCCCAAAAATGAATTATTTGCCAGATATTCTTTTGGGAGGAACCTGCTTTCTTTGAAGTAACCATTGCCTCAGTGGCTTGGCGTTGGGATTCATTGTGAGAAGAACTGTACCACAAACGGTGCATATGTGCGTTCCTTTTGTAGGATACGATGGAGTTCATCAAAAACTTCCAGTCCGAAGCTCTGTCCAAGAGGGGAAACCTCCCCACTCAAGATGCCAATCTCCAAGAAAGAGTGGTTGCTCAGGTAAGGTGTCTACTTTGAGATCCACATGAGATTGGTTCATGGCAGGGGTCTTCAAACTTGACAGGTTCAAGACTTGTGGACTTCAACTCCCAGAACTCATCCTCCAGTCATGTCAGCTTAGGAATTCTGGGAGTTGAAGTCCACAGGTCTTAAACTTGCCACGTTTGGAGTCCCTTGTTCTATTCTATTCTGCATTCTGTTCTATTCTAAAACTCTATTCCTTATTCCAAATTCTATTCCTATTCTATATTCTATTCCAGGGGTCTTCAAACTTGACAGTTTCAAGACTTGTGGACTTTAACTCCCAGAATTCCTCCTCCAGTCATGTCAGCTGACGAATTCTGAGAGTTGAAGTCCACAGGTCTTGAACTTGCCACTTGGTTCATGGGGACAAAGAACGGCCGTTCCATATATTGATTTTCAGTCAAGCTACGGAAGCCATTTTTGAGCACCTCATGGGAAATCTAATTCTGCCTGAGGCCCAAAGCTACCTGGGTGATTTTTGGCTACTTCTGCTCTCTCAGCCTTAAGGAAGAAGGCTAGGATGAAACGCTTCCCAAAAACGTAGCGAAGAAAACCACAGTGGTTTTTCCAGGTAGCTATCTGAGTGGAGGAATGATTCCCCCTCCCAGGTACCTACAGGTAGTCCTCAACTTACAACCACAATTCAGCCCCAAGGCCTGTCACTAAGTGAGGCACTTGCTAAGTGAGCTTTGCCCCGTTTTACGATCTTTCTTGCCATCGTCGTTAAATGAATCACTTCAGCCGTTACGTTGGGTCACACAGTTGTGAAGTGATTCTGGCTTCCCCGATGTCTTTGCTTGTCAGAAGGCCGCAAAAGGGGATCAGATGACCCCAGGACACTAGTGGAACTAGTGGCTCAGCATTTAAATTTTGATCACATGACCATGGAGATGCTGCAAGGGTTGCGTGAAAAAGTCACACGGTTTTATTTTTCCCCCCAGTGCCGTTGTGACTTCAAAGGGTCACTAAACAAACTGTTGTATGTCGAGGGCTACTTGTACTCTTGCACACAAAGGAAAGATTCCATAAACGTCTTCAAAGATAGTAACTAAGTGACTGAAGTTTCTGCCATGCAAAATTCTAACTGGAAAGCATGATTGATGACTCTTGGCTATGGATGTGTCCCATTGGAGAATATGAATTACGATACACTCAGGGGTTGGGAGGAAAACCAGGGTCAAGGGGGACAGTGAATGATGTATCTCAGAGTCAGCTATACCCAGGCAGTGCTGGATCTTTTAACCCCCAATAAATCCTTTTTAAGTGTTGGAAGTTTGGCTGGAGACTCTTGATTTAAATGGGGTTAAATGCCGGAATCCTCACAGCATGTTTGTTTGGGTTTTTTTAGCTGCAGGCAGCCCTATATGATATTCATGACATTTTCTTCAAAATGGAGGCGTCGGAAAGGATGAGCATCTTACGTCAAGATCGAGAAATCCGCAAAGAGAAAATGCTTCGGCAGCTGGTGCGTTGCAGCTGCCTGTCACTTACCATGCTGGTTATATGCAGTCACGTCTGTCTTTTGTTGTCTTTGTGACTTTGAAAAGCCTTAACACTGGTTTTAAATACAGTTTGTCACCAAGAATGCAGGTTTGCAACTTGTTCTAACTGTAGTTTAGGTGAGGTTATTTTTGTTAAACATAATATCCTACAAATTGCCTTGTAATAAAACTAACATCTCTTAATTGTTGAGCGTATAGGATAAAGCCAAGTCCCCAAGAGACAAAGTGGCCCTTTCTACAGCTACGCAGAAGTCGCTGGATAGGAAGAAGTATATAAAGTACGTGGCAGAAATGGTAACAAGCAGCACACAAGAGATACTGTAGATACATTGGTAAAGTGCTTTATATTTTGAGGTTGGGCAGTTGGTGTCAAAAAGTGGGGATCTTTGTTTTAAATCAGGAGTGCTCTGATTTGAACCTCAGGAATTTTAAATTTCTGTGGACTTCCAGCTCCCAGAATTCCCCACCAAGCCATGTTCGAAAATGTTCAAGAATCTTGTCTTGTATGTACTTCCTGCTTGCACACGGTTTGGCAACTCCGCTTTTTTTTTTACAGCTTTCTACATTACAAGGGGATAGAAATAAAGCAGCTAGAACCATATGCTTGCTTCCAGTGTCTTACGAACAAGAAGACAGTCTTGTCTTCTCCCAAACCCTGTTTTCACATGTTTTCTTTTTCCCCAATAGGGCTACTGAAATGGGAATCCCAAATAAAAAAAACCCTGGGAAGCAAAAGATCTTCGAAAACAGGTTTGTAACATGTTAAATAGTGTTGTAGTAATACCAACCCTCGTCATCCAAATCCAGTCTAAACAGCTGCCTGTGTAACCAACCATAATAATAATTGCTTGGAGCTGCACATAGGTTACGCCAATACCTTACGACATCCTAGCTTCTTGGAAAGAACTGCCCTCTGTAGCTTCAAAATATTGTGAACAGATAATAAAACTTGTATGCCCCCAGTTTTCAATAACCCCTTTGTCTTGTTTTTTTCGTCTCTTGCTTTTTTCCCCCATTCCATCCTGGATTTTCTAGTCGTTTTCATTGTTCTTTTTCTACTGCCGTTCCATCAGAAAGCAGCTTCTGTTATTACAAAATCAAAATGTGATTTCTTCTGCAGAGTCCTTCAGCCCAACCAAGGTCAAAACGCTCCTATCCAAAGGCTGCTGTCCAGACAAGGGTAAGGCCGAACCTCTTGTACAGGGGAGTTTGGGGAAGTAACCTTTGACCTTGGATGCAGGTGACTTATTACCTCCTTTTATGTTCAATCAGAACCTCTAAGGCCTCAGTGAAAGGGGCCGAGCAAAATAGAAAGAAACCCTCAGACCACAGAGTGCCTAGCAAGGGCTTTTCAGGTGTGTACACAAAATTGGGCGCTGGGATCTCTCGCGTAAGAAGGATGGCTTCTGTAGAAGAAGCTTAAAGCAGCAGATATTTTCTTTCCTCTCGGTGCAAACCGGCTCTGCTCTAACTGCGCTATACTAACCCTCACTGGAATGAACACAGCACAGGTTGCAAAAGTTGTAACCAATGAATTGCATGAAGAGACGACTCAGTTTCACTCCACCATTACTAATCTGAGCAACGCTTCTGAAACTGAGCCAATGGCCTATTATTATTTTATTTTTAGTTGCGGTTTCATTTTGTGGATAACACCCGTTGCCTGAATGTTGTGGGGGTTTTTTGTGTGTGTTTTAACTAAAACTTCCTGGCTGGAACACTTAAACCTGTTTCTCACATGATTGTGCATGTTCGTGCCACATACACACATCATATGTATGTAATATGATGAGGGGAAATGGGCAGCCTTAGAAGATCCCGGGTACTAATCGTGCTGTGCATGTGGACTTTTTGATGAGATACGAAGGGTTTCAGAAAGCTAACATTAATTTAGACAAAATGCAAACGTTTTACGGGTAACCCTCGACTTATAACCATTTGTTTAGTGGCCATTCGAAGTTACAAAGGCCTTGAAAAAAGGGACTTGTGACCGTTTTTCACACCCCAGGGTTGCATGATCAAAGTCAATGGGGGAAGCCAGACTCACTTAACAATTGCGTGATGAACTTAACAACTCTAGGGATTCGCTTAAGAACTGCGGCAAGAAAGTTTGTAGAATGGGTCAAAACTCAATGAACAGCGGCTGCTTAAAAATTTTGGGCTCGATTTGTAATTCGAGGACTACCTGTATCTATTTCGTAAAATAGCTTTGTTTGCTTATTCTTCTTAGCCTGGTATTGGAAAAAAAAAAAAAAGATATATGAGTTGGCCTCCTTAGACGATCCCTTCAACCTGCCCGTAAATCCCCAGAAGAACTTGTACAACTGGGAAATTCTTTTAGACCATCACGTTTACTACCATCTCTACGTGCATTTCCCCAAGGAAGCAAATTTCATAATTAGAACCAAACTTTCTTCTTGAAAAGGTCCCCTCCCCATTGGATACTCTACGTGTGATCTCCAGGAGTAAAATCACCTTTGAAAACATTCTATGAAACATCATAGAGGTTGAGGCACTTATAGAGAGAGCCAGCCGGTTCTGGGCTCCAAAATTACAAACTGGACAGTTCAGCATCTGTAGAATGGAGGAAGTTCCAGGGATATCTTGTCTGTCTGCCCAGCCAAGTCTGTCTCTTCCTGTTCCTTCTGCATGATGAGGATTCCAGGTAATTTCTGTGAATCCTGGCATTACTCACAGTAGCTCTGAAGATGCTCATCATGTCTGACTTTGCCCATTGTGTTAAGCCCAAATGATGGTTGGTTTGGGCAGAGAGTGAACTCGCCCAAAATGGGTTGAAAAGCATGTGTGTGTGTGTCTGTTGTGTGTGTTGGATGAACTTGTCTAATTCTGGTTTATTTAATAAGCTATGACTTACTACAGTCTATAAATGAAATCAATATGAATCCAAGCTGTTTAAAAACCAACCAACCTGGCAGTGATTTTTCCCATCTACCTTTTCTACAGCTTTCTTGTATCTCCAAATTGCTTATCTAGAATGGTCACAATGGGTTTTTTTTTTCTCCCAACGTGAAGTGTTCCGACAAAATAAAATCTGTCAGGTATATATATCTGCTGTATAAATCCGTGGGCTACAGAGAGAATTCTAACATAGGCCTGCTAAGTTTCTTAGAAGTTTAAGACTTTAACCCCTCCCCCGCCCCAAACCTCCTTAAGCTGCTTCTCATCACTATCATGGACAACCCTAATTTATTTGCTTCTATACACAGTTCTACATTTTGTGGCCTTCCTCTTCTAAGCTGCCCTTCAGCACAACAGTTCCATTTGCACCTGCTTTAAAACTGCTTGCTTGGGACAAATGTTTGGCATTTTAAGCTAGTCACCTTTTAACAAACAAGACTTGGGTTATTTCTGATTTTTGCTTTCAGGAGTATCTGCCGGAAGAATCCCAAGAAAGAAGCCAAATGTTGCGACAACCTAAGAAGACAGCACTCCCTTGGCTAGAAAGTGGCTTAGCATTGTCCTTCAACGTTCTCCATACCTTCCTTCAAAGAATGTGAGGCGTGGTCCTGTTGAAAGAGTCTCTGGAACGGAGATGTGAAGGCGAAGGAAATATGAATGTGAATATGAAGACGAGCCTTCTGTTTGAGTTCTGGGTTTTTGCGCTTTGCTTACTCCCTCAAGTAGATATTTTTCAGGGGGATTCTTCCAGCAATCCTTTTAGCCTGGGCTGCATTTTTTTCAATTGTGCAATAAATAACCCGGAAGTGTGATGGCTTTAGATGTCCCCACATTCTTGTTTCTCTCTGACATGCTTTGGGATAGTTCAAAAGCACTTCTGAAAAGGAAATTTTTTGTTTCAGCTTTCTGGATCGTTTTCAAAGATGGCTGCACTTTTGTGTTACACAAAATTTCTCTTGGCCACTTCAGTCCTCTATAATCAGGAGGGTCATGATGGTGAACATACGTTTCTTTAGGCTTTCAGCACATAATCAGAGGGTATAAATATTGTATTCACCCACTTCCTTTTTTCTGGCTATAGTCTTGTTTCTGAGCATGCTGTGAGATCTAGTTTATAAAATGCTATCAGACTTGATTTTTGTAGTAAGCAAACTAGAAATCTCTTTAACAAATGCTAACAACTATTAGGTGGGCAGGGAAGGTTATTTTGTTAAACATTTGCCTCCTTTCTCTTTTTAAATCCAAATATTTGGTGGCATTCTCTATAAACAACATTAGAATAATAAATAACCAGTGCTAATAGTAAATTGGAACATTGTGCAACTTATATTAGTCGAAGGTTACTTACTTAACTTTGGGCTAATGGTAAATTGGAATAACGTTGTCCATCTTTGCTCTTTCAACGTATAACATGAGATCAATCTTAATTTCACAGAAAAGCTAGATGAACAAAACCATTTCAAAATACAAATTGTATTTATGTAAATATTGTTTTGGAGGTGGGGGAAAGGCGGAGTGGATTTTAGTGTGGTTTTGAAAGATTGAAACAAGACCATGTTGGGAAATAAATTGGTGTGCTGCTTTTAGCTTAGTAGTGCTTTATCCCAGTATCATATTTAGTCACAGTTAATGTCTAATGTTAATTTGCTTGTTCAGTTGATATTAATATTTTGCCAATGGTAGAGGTTTCAGATGTGGCGTCACTTAAATCATTCCCACAAATTGAAAAATTAAGGTTCAGCTAAAAAAAAAGGGGGTTAACTTATACATGGATACAGTTATTTATACTTATAAACATGTGTATCTTCTAATGCTTTTATTACATCATGCAGTGTTTTAAAATCACATTTGGAACTGTGGCTGCCTTGATGCCAGTGTAAAAAAAAAAAGTCAAAGATTATTGATAGAATGATAAACCAATCTTGCTGGGTTATCTTGGTTTATTGTAGACAAAAATCCCACACAAATGGATAAACAATAATATAAAATTTTAAGCAACACCCATCCCCAGTCCCTGGATTTCTCAGTCTGACTAAACCAGGATGTATAAGCAAACCCCAGCTTGGTTAAGAGCATTTGGTCAAATACGCTTCTGATTTGAACTTTGCACAAATGCTTTGTATTTCTGGCTTTTTAAAAATCTGCTTCTTTGCTTGTTTTTATCTGCTTATCTGAAGGGAGGTCTGAAATAGGAGTCAACTACAGAGATTGGCTCTGCTTTAATGGTAAAAATGGACACGCCACAAATTGTGATGTAACCAATCATGGTTTTAAAGATTGCCCCTGGCAAGGGCTTGTCACGGAAATATTTCACTGCATTCTGATTTTAAATCTATTTTCAATGCTCTTGTCTTGCCTGAGGTTCAAAAAAACTGAAGATTCACAAGCTGACTTAAACATTGCGATTGTTACCTTGCATGTTAGGCTACAGTTTACATGTGTCGATGCTAAAAGTAATCTAATTGTGTGCTGTGGAGTTAGACATAGGCTGCATGTAAATAGTACAAGTTCAGTAATTTAAGTGGACCTTTTTAATATTTTAGCACAAAATGTTTTATTTATAAATTAACAACATATGGTCTTCTGTTTACTAGTGCCAGGATGCCTTTTGTAACTTAATGTTTCATATTTATTTATTCTCAATATTTGTTTGCCTTATTTTTGAGTGGAATGCCATGCTATTATAAGCCTTATTTTTGTACATTGGTTTTCACCTCTCCTTTTTAAAAATTTCTTTAAATATATTACACAATAAACTTTTTTTAAAAAAAATCTCAGTATTTGTGTGCACGAATATACACTTTCTTCCTCAACTGATTTCTGTGATGCTAAGGATCATTTTGGACAATGAAACCATGTAGACTTCACTTTTTAACTTTTAACACCTTCACATCTAGCTGCGAGACAGTGATCGGTAAAGGAACATTTTTTTAAAAAAAATCAAACACGTTAAATGGATTGCTTTTGCGCTTATTCTTTTTCTTTGGCTAGCAAAACACAGACATCTTTAGTTTCTGGAGTCAAACACTTTTAGGATTGCCCTACTAGTTCCATCAAGCAGCAAGGATCCCAGAAGGAAAAAAAGGACCCTAAGAAGTCTTAAGAATCAATTCCAACATTGCACCCGGTCACTTCGGGTTGACTATATAAGCTGTGTCCACCCCCAAGCTTTGGGTTTGTTGGACAAGCCACCTTCAGCTAAATTTGCATTGCAATGTCATGATTTATTTTAGCAGGAAGCTTCTAAAAAGCAGCCTTTCTTAATTTTAGCAGCTTTTCAGCCGGGTGGACTCCCAAACTCCCAGAATTCCCTCCCTAGTCAAACTTCCCAGCCAGGGAATTCTGGGAGCTGTCAAGTCCGCACAAGCTTGAAAGCTGACCAAGGTTGAGGAAAATTGCTTTCAAGATTTTGAGCCCCTGCGCGTAAGCCAACATAGCTTGGCCAAACCAACACAAGCCAAGATCAACATAAGCCCCGCCTATGGAAGCTCAAAACGCTTCCTACTAAAGTTCCAAGCGGAAGCTTTCGCCCCGCCCCTCGATAGCCCAAGGCAACCGGGCAAGCGCCCTTCTCCAACGTGGCCGCTCCGGCATCGGGCTGCGCTAAAGCGGGCGGGGAGTCACGTGAGGGAACCAAGATGGCTGCCTTTCCTTGGTGAGAATCGCGGCGGGGAGGGAGGGAAGAAAGGAAGAACCGGGAGGGATTCCACCCCCCTCCCTCAAATGAGGGAGTCTCGGTTTTCCCGCCCTTTTTTACCCCCCCCCCTCAGAGGGCACTAGGCCGCAGGCTTGGCTGGGGAGGGGGCGCTGGGGCTTGAAAGGGCGGCTCCCTCCCTGGTCTTCCTTAGAGGCGTCGGGATGACAACTCCCATCATCCTGCAGAAGAATGGATTTTATTTTCCCGTGGGGGGGTGGAATTGTGGGGGCTTGGCATAAAAAGCAGCCTTAAGACCCTCAAGAGAGGGTTGGGCAGGTAGAAATCCTCCAGTGGATCTTTTTCCTTGCGGGGGGCGGGAGGGAAATGAAGGACCTACCTGGGGAAAAAAGGGACAGGTCTTTAAAAGAGGTTTTTTAAAAAAAAAATATTTAAAAAGATTGATGTTGATGCTGCTATCTTTGCTTGACCAAGGGAAATTCCAGACCGAGGAAACGTTATAGAAACCCTACTTGAATAAAAAATAAAGTATAACTGTATAGCTGAATGTATTTTTAAAAGATGATTTGATTTTCCTATTGTCATGCAAATGTGAAAAGATTGTGCGGCAAGTGGGAATATGGGAATAATTAAATCATCAAAATAAATTACCTTGAAAGGGGAAAGTGTGATGAAAAGTTACATATTTGAAAAAATTCTAGACTTTTACACGTGCTGTCACATCCCTTAATTATGTCACAAAAGTAGGCTTCCAGAAGAAATATGTGAGTGCGGAAATATTGATGAAATGTCTTCTATTCCAGCAGTGATCAGGTCTTTACTTCCTAATTCAATTTATTACAGAGAAGTGTATATTTTTCAAATAGTGTGACAGGCTTCACAATGACAAACTGTCTTATAGCTGACCACATTGGTAGAATCCAGCCACTATGGTTTCTTCAATATACCAACATTAATCAAACATGTAGCTTACAGCAATGTGTCAGTCCAAAAGTTAGCTTCGGGGAGGAAATATTATTTTGCATACATTTCTTTCGGATGCCAGTTGGTGTCACTGGTGATTCATCTAGGACATAAATCTTCCTTCTCTTTTGTTAGTGGATGTTTACAAGTTGCAAAATATAGGTGTTGAACTAATGCCAATGATTTTTTCTTGCAACTTGCCTTGAACTTATGCTTATACATAAAATTTATTTTCATTGAATTATGGTAGATCTCAGGGTTTGGTCCTTCAGATGGTATTAGATTGGTCTTCCCATCATGGTTGTCCCATGCTGGTTACAGTGATTAGAATTTGGTGAGAGGAACAGCAAATAAATTTAATAAATAAATCTCTAAAAAACCACTTGTTGCCAGTCTGTGCATATGTATACACACACACACGTACACTTTTGTCTTTCAGGCATGCAAGAACACGAAACTATGGGCGTGAATTGGAATCATATAGACTGGAAGCTGTGTCTGTGGAATTTGGTGATTTCCATCCACTCAAACCCATTATGGTAGGTTTACCTAGTAATCTGCAGAAAACGTGACATTGTCATGTTTTTCTGCAAACCAACAGTGTCATTATCAAGTTTGATTAATAAAAGAGCAAGACCTTTTGGTTTGTCATATCTCCATAAAAAGGTCTGTCTGATACCATCAGCATGACTTCAAATTAGGAAAATTAAATTCTGCACTATTTGCAGTATACACTGGTGGTAAAATGTTTAGTTTTATAATAGCAGCATGTGGATTCTACTTTAATGCCTGATCTACTCTTTAAGTTTGTTCAGAATTAGGCTTTGTCTAGCATTGAATGTTCTCCGTTGTCTAAAGCATCTATTCGTAGCTCAGTGATGGCTCACAGAATTGAACATCTCAACCCAAAATAGGCAAGAACTGGTCTCTTACACAGGTTTGCCTGGTCTTGGAATAAGTGCCATTTTCGTTGGAATAAGGGTGAAAAGGATTCAGCTGCAAACTTCTTATATATGCTATTTTATTACTCAGGTTACTGAATCGAAGACAAAAAAATTGGGTCGTAAAGGGAGCACATCCTCTACATCATCTTCATCTTCTAGTTCAATGCTGGACCCACTCAGCAGCGTTCTGGATGGCACAGATCCTTTATCCTTGTTTGCAGCTACTGCCGATCCATTGTTGAGCATGACAACGGTAATGTCATTTCAGACCAGTTGGGTAAGGGGCTGGTGTTACTGCTGCCCCTGCATTCTGCAGATGTGCGTGTGTCCAAAATTTATGTTTTAAAGTTCCTTATAGTGAAGACTACAGTGGATAGGGTCACCTCACACTTATGGGCTCTTCCCCAATGTTGTAGTCGTCACTCAATTTTGGAGGGAGGGACAGAAGGGAGAAGTTATTTTGTTAATCATTTTTAAGCTTGTTCAGGGTCTGTTTTGGGAGTCTCCTGACTCAAAATGGAAAGACGTCATTTCCGGTTCTGGTATTGATGCTCTCAAAGCAGTTTAACGAGTCTTGCAGGGAGCTCTCCAAGGTGCTGAAGGCAAAGACTAGCCTTCATTTGTGCTTTTCTCCATAGGTAACCAATCTCTGTGCTTTTACCGGAGAGCTGACGGATTTGACTGCATTTAATTATGGGTTTTTAAATACACATTTCTGACAGTTCCATGCTTGTCGGTGGCTTTTATTCATTCTGGTAGTGGTGGTGTAACATTTAATTTTATCCTCAATTTAGAAAACAAAAGGCAGGTGTTTTAACGTAAAAGCACCATTGTTTATTTATGCAAAAATGTTATGCTGTTTTTTGTACTCCTTTGTAGGATAATGCCAGGAAGAAGCGTGATAAAGATGAGAGTTTGTCTGTGGGAAGTGACTTTGAACCTTGGTCCAGCAAACGGGGGGAAATCCTCTCACGCTACACAACAAATGAGAAACTGTCCATAGTGAGTCCACTTTTAATCTTGTGTAAACAATACAAAGGTGTCGGAAATGCAAGAAAAAAAATATAAAGAGGGAAAGCTAGTTATTATTGTATTGGCATCCCTCAGTCTCTGTATGCAAAGCTGCAGTGTCCTCTCCAGAGCACGAGGCCTGGGTAATTTAATATGGAGGATAAACTGTTACCCAAGCAGCAGATCCTCCCCTTTCCACGTCACTGAAATAGTCTAATGGAACGGCAGAGCCGATATGATTCGTTCCAGTTGCATTGCAGGGGTTACCAGAACGTGATTGTACACAGTCATGAACTGCTTCTGGGACTCCGGCTCCGAATTTTGCCTTGAGGTTGACCCCTGAAGCCTTTTCCAATAATAGATACAACCACAAGGCAGTGGAGGTTTGAAATCGGAGTTTCCCTTCTCCTAGAAGATGGTTCTACCATTTTATCTGCCATTGGGGCATAAAGCCCTCTACCACCTTCAAAATTGTTGGCCATCTTCTCCTGTAACCCTGGAAAGGGGCCCTTGTGAGGTGCTACCAGCCGAGCTAGCTGGATCAAGGTTTTTTAAGGAGGTATTACAGCACTCCTCCTCACTCCAGTTATTTTAAAAAAAAAAACATAACACATGGAGTCATACTGAAAATGAGCATTGGGCCATGTTTTTTGCTACTTTCTGGAATCTTTTGAACTGCAAATACTTTAAACCATAATTGGCTGGTTTTACAAAATATAATGATTGGATTCCTAGAACATACCAAGCCAGCCACTTTGTAGCTTTGCGTAATAGGGGACAATTCACAATGTGAATTTTGATAAGGACTGTTGGCCTTTGATTATGTAACAGAACTGGACAGTTGGGAATCGCTAATTGAAACTGAACATCTGTTTTCTTTGCAGAATTTATACATGGGATCTGAAAAAGGTAGGCGTTCACTTCTAAATACTGAACTTATTTAAAGTTTTGCATTTAAGTGTCAGCATTATTTTATTCTCTTTTCTATAAACCATGTTCCTTAATTGGAAAATTATTATAGACATGAAGGAACTTCTTCCTGAACCCTCTATTTTGATACATATGGAGTCTTCACACTTAAAAAATCCAGAAGTTAGGCAGCTATGTATTTGTTTTCCAAACAAAGGATTCCAAGGGCTTTTATAAACCAGAAATTTGGCTCACAAAGTCTAAAATACTGCCAATTACAACAGTTTGAAATGTATAGCAAAAAATATCTACTCTAACTCTGCCAGTAATTGTTTTCTTCAGGTATTGTTGGAATATAATGTATTCTTTAATTCAGTCCAAAATTATTTTAGAACCTCTTCCTTGGAAATTAAGTTCCTGAGGATTGTACCATTTAAAGCGTGTAATTACTTGCAGGAAAAGCCTCAACTCCTGGATCCACCGTTTCCGAGAAAGTGCGAACCAGACTAGAAGAATTGGATGATCTCGAAGAGGTGATCAAAAATTCATGTTTAAAGCAAAGAAATTTATGTCCTTTCTTTCAGGAGTCTCTAGGATTTTAATATAGTCTACATTCTGTTGTACCGCCTTATGAGGAAACTGACATGAGAGCTTTTGATCCCATAATTTGTAATAGATTTTTTTAAAATGCAGGTAGTCCTTGACTTACGACCACAACTGAGCCCAAAATCTCCATTGCTAAGCAAGTTAAGTGAGTTTTGTCCATTTTTCGACCTTCCTTGCAACAGTTGAATCACTGTAGTTCCTAAGTTAATAACACAGTTGTTAAGTGAATTTGGTTTCCCCCTTACTTTGCTTGTCAGAAGGTCGTAAAAGGAGATTATGTGACCTCGGGACATTGCAACTGTCATAAATAGGAGTCAGTTGCCAAGAGTCTGAATTTTGATCACATGACCATGGCGAGACTGCCAAAGTCGTGTGAAAAAGATCACTTTGTTCAGTGCTGTTGTAACTTTGAATGGTCACAAAACAAATGATTGTAAGTTGAGGACTACCTGTATGTTCTCCTAACATCATGAGACAGAAATGCTTGTTGGGGGAGAAAGGATGCTGTCTGGAATTCTTTAGGAATGAATAGCAGTGATAGCTGGTTTATACTATTCAGTACAGCAGTTCTGCATTTTCTGGGCTGTTCTCTCAAAGCGAGAGGAGAAAGCTGTTTTTTTTTTTAAAAAAACTCACCGTTTTGCACCCCACCTACTTCTCAGGGTTCCCAAAAAGAATTGCTAAACTTAACCCAGCAAGACTACACGAACCGGATCGAAGAACTCAACCAATCCTTGAAGGATGCGTGGGCCTCCGATCAGAAAGTCAAAGCCCTTAAGATTGTTATCCAGGTGAGCATAACACTGCCATAAGTGGCGTTGTACATTGATGAAGAAGGATGCTTTTAATGTTTTCAAAGGAGTTCATGGCTGTTTCTGGGTTTTCCTCAGGGGTGGGATTCTACCATTTCACACCTATTCACTAGAATTGGTTGTTAACATTCTAAGCAGTTCGGAGAACTGGTTGTTAGAAGAAATTACTGGCCTAATCCTGTAAGGAAGGCAGGAATGAAACATTCTGGTGTTGCTTACAGAAACTGCCTCTCTGTTGACCCTTATTACATTCTTGGCTAGACTTCCTGTCTCAGGAACGTCTCTGGAGTTTTTCCCCTCCTTTACTGGTACTTTGCTTGTGTGGAGTGACCATTCAAAGTTACAATGGCACTAAAAAAAGTGACTTGTGACCGTTTTTCACACTTACGACTGTTGCGGCATCCCCACAGTCATAAGAAACCAGGCGAGGAGATGTGTGCCTTGATGTGAGTGATATTGAGTTGGCCACGCCCAGCCAATAACATGACCACCAAGCCACGCCCACCAACTAAGCCACGCCCACAGAACCGGTTGTTTAAAAATTTGAATCCCGCCCCTGGTTTTCCTCCTTTTCTTTTTGAGTGGACCCGCTTGAGCAAGAAACTTGCGAGGGTGCCTAGCTCTGGTGCTTTTTGCATTTCTGCTTACAGGAAGGCCTCGAGTTACGAGCGTAACAGAGCTGCCCATTACAGTCGTAAGAGAGGAAATGGGTCAGTCACGTGACCAACCTGATTTTAACAGTCTTTTTGGCAACGATTGTTAAATGCCATAGTCGTTAAGTGGATCAAAATACCTAGTTAGGTAAAAGTATTTATACCTAAAGGGTTCATGGCAAGTGAGAATCCCCGGGCTGACCGGAAGGAAAAAGGAAAAGAAGAAGAAAGGATTCGACAGCAATTCTTAATACTTCCTGGTTACCACATTGATTACTTAACCTAGGAATCTCTGTGTTACCAATGGCTAAATGGCCTAGTTATCCAGCCATAGGTTTAATCACTCCAGTAACTGCTCATACATAATTTAATTTGGTTCACAATTTTACTATCACTTGTACTTTGGGTTTTTAAAATAATTCACTGTTCTACTATTTTATATTTTGCTATATAGAGGGGCACAATGGCTTAGAGGCTAAAGAACCTGAGCTTGTCAGCTGAAGAGCTGATAGCCTTGATTCAAGACTTGAGTGCATGCAATAGGGTAAGCTCCCATTTGTTGCCCTAATAGTTCCTGCTCCCCTAGCAGTTCGAAGGCATGCAGATGGGAATAGATTAATAGGTACCACTTCAGTGGGAAGGTAACGGGGTTCCATGCGCCTTTGGCATATAGCCATGCTTGGCCAAAGGACCATGGAAATTGTCTTTGAACAACGCTGGCTCTCTCAGCCAAGAAACAGAGATGAACACCGTGCCGGACATGACTGACAAGGAAAGCTTTTACTTTTATATACATTTTATACGGGGGTTCTTTTGGAGGATTTTTATGCACTCATGCTATATTTTGTTATGCCATAAGAAATACACACACATATACACACAAATCTCTGGAAAGAGCTATTCAGGGAGGCCCAGATGTTCTGTTATTCTTGTTCTCAGAGCATTCAGCACGACCGGCCTGTTGGGAGAGGTCCAGCCCAACTAATAACAGCCCTAATGGGTAGAAATAACAACCTCTTCCTATCGGTTTATTTTCTTTCTCCCTGGTTAATTTTTGTCTAGCTAAGTTGGTTGGGGAGGCTTCGAAAAAAAGAGATTTTCCCAGGGGTTCGCTGTCAAAAGTATTCGGTTGTGGAAGTCTGAGGAGTCTGGCCTCTCTGTTCTACCTTTCCTTCTCCCTGCTTTTATTGGGAATGTTTATCTTTTGCCGCTGGAATGACATCTGGAATATATTACAAATAATACAGTGGGGCTTAGCAACGGTTCCATTCCATCGCTGCTGGGTTAAGAAGGAATTTAGTGCTAAAGAAATCCATAAGGCAGCTGGAGGGTCGGCCAGGAAATAAATAAGAGAATGCCGTGGAGTTGGAGTGGGAATCTTTGAGGATAAACTCTGCCCTTCAAATGACAGGCTATCTTCCGGCTTCCTTTTAATCAACAAAATGACACTCTGTGTAATTACGCAACAGGTTGATTTTTGTTCCCCTTTTTTTCTCTCCTCCCAGTGCTCTAAACTTCTTTCAGATACAACCGTGATTCAGTTTTACCCCAGTAAATTTGTCTTAATAACAGACATTCTTGATACCTTTGGTGAGTATAGGCCCTTCCGTATTTTTGGTTTGTTTGTTTGTTTAAATAAAAGAAAAATATGAATGGTTTTCTGAAAATTAGATGAGCAAGAAATTCTGGAAGAGGAGATTGAAGAAGGAGGACCTTCTTAGTCTATAACAGCAAAAAAAAAAAAACAGCAACCAAAACTCCAGACTGATCCAGTAGCACCTTTTCCAACTAACTGATGTTATTAAAAGGCAATTCAGCTTGTGAATTGCAGCTTACAAAACCTTATGCCCTTAATAAAGTTCTGAAGAGAAGACAGGCGCTTCTCTCCAACAGAAGCAGGAGAACACTTTGGGTGAAATCTACCCCATCCTTTTTCCTCTACCAATCTTTATTTTTTGCAGTGGCTAGAACCTCTTAAGACTGAATGGTAGGCATTTCTGGATTTTCCCAAAAATGGCTTCAAGTTGAAGAATAACTATTTTCATATCTTGCAGTAAGCCAACTTTGACAGGTGCCTGCCAACTGCCATTGCAAACTGGCCTTCCAAGAAAGTAGAAATATTATTGGCTTCCTCTTTCTAAGTATGTTGGCTGCAGTGGCTGAGAAATTTTTACTGGATTATTTATACTTTTTGAAATTTATCACCCACATGGACCTCTTATAAGAGCGATTCCAACCATAGCTGTTTTAAGATGCGTGGACTACAACTCCCAGAATTCTCCAGCTAGGCTGGCTGGCTGGGATATTCTGGTTGAAGTCCAGATACCTTAAAATGACCCAGATTGGGAAACGCAGCCTTATAGACATTCTGTGTAAGTTACTGTGTAGAATAAATATTGAATAAGAATATGAATAAGAATAAAGGCCACCAACTTGTTTTAAAAGCAGTTTTTTTGGATAATAACACATTGGGGAGTTTTTGAGCGTCTATCTCTTTCATTCTTCAGTTTAATAAAACAGGTTTATTTCCTCTCTTAAATCTGGATTTGAGCAAGATATTGTGTGATGTGCCCGTTATCCCACTTGAGGGCAGCATGATGTAATGCCAAAAATGTATTTAGCAAACCCAAAAGCGCAACATGATTAGAATGAGAGGAGACAGAGAAAAAGAAGCCTTTATTTAGATTTATAACCCGTTCTCCTCTGACAGCAGGAGATGGAAGTGGCGTGAGTCTGCAAACAAAAAGATTTTAGAAAGGATATCCAGCAAATACCATTTATAGGAAAGCAGTTTTTCAGTGCGTTTCTTAAAATACTTGGATCGTTTAACATAATCGCCTCCGTTTTCTCCTGTGGGTTCTGAAGGAATAGATAGCATGAGGGTTAATTCATTTCAAAACAACTTTAGAGTAGAGATTTTACCAATAGAGGAAAAATTTGTGTAGCTCAGGGTTGAACTGTGGGGTCATTAGTGCTCTCTGAGCCTGGCTGTTTTCTTGCAGATGTTTCATGACCCAACTAGGTAACATCATCAGGGCTAGCATGTCTAAAGTAGCTGTCCTTTAATTTTATAATTTTAATCCATATACTTGATAACCAATCGTTCTTTTCCAGAACTTGCATCTAGAATTGCTGGGCAAAAGGTATTTACCATCTTACTGTTATCATTGCAGGAAAACTGGTGTTTGAACGGATCTTTTCTATGTGTGCTGATCATTGCACCCCATTGCCAGGTAGGTTGTTCCACAGCAAATGAGCTCATTAGCATCTTTGACTCCAGTGGATTCAGCTGGAGACAAACTGTTCAGAATTAGCAGTAGAAAAAAAAAATAAGATGCAACTGGGAAATATTTTTGAAAGTGTTCCAAAATGTCTCAGAAGTTTTAGCTTCCTAAAAGTTCATTCTAAGTCTTAAGGATGTTTCCAACAGTCTTGTGGCTGATACGGATCTCCCAATTGTAGTTCTATTGAATTATAAGAGAAAAAGGCTCAGCAAAATTTTGGGGAAGATCGCCTAGGGATTGTTGACCTCCGATTGCCTTATTGTGGCTTAGTAAGAACAAACACCGAGTAAGGAATTATTCCAAATTCCTTATTTGTTGTTTGTTCTCACTAACTAAAACACAATAAGGCAATCAGACGCAACAGTCCATATATGTTCTTCCCCAAAGGAATTGGAATAAGGAATTTGGGATAATTCCATTAAACATGTTGTATTTTCGAGGACAGCTCTCTGTGTAGAGAATCCAAACTCCCAAGTAGGACTGGAGAAGTTCCAGTTCCCTCCTGCCTTGGTACAACTCAAGGCATAAAACTACTGCCCCTTGTTTCCTCGACAGCAACTGTGAGTTGAGTTTGATTGGGTTGGGTTGAGTTGGGTTGGGTTGGGTTGGGTTGAGTTGTGTTGAGTTGTGTTGGGTTGGGCTGGGCTGGGCTGAGTTGAGTTGGGTTGGGCTGGGCTGGGCTGAGTTGAGTTGAGTTGAGAGAGACTGGCCCCAAGTCCCCCGTTGGCTTCCATACCTAATGGAGACTAGGACTTGCAGTCTCCCAGTTTCTAGTCTAGCACCTTAACCACTACACCAAACTCTCTCTCTCTAGAAGCGCAGGATAGTTTGAGATCCCCTTGTGATCTTTTGCTTCTGCTTATTGCTCCTGTTTGGGTAGTTTGAGGATACATGTTTACTTTGCCTGAAGCTCATTTAGGGTCAGCCAACAGTCCCCCCTCTTGCAGTCTTGCTGGAATGAGAAATCCCAGGTATGGCAAACACAGACAATTTCCTGGGCCAAGCTGTGCCTTGAGTGGTTGTCCGTGAGACGAGAACACACTCATTAATGCCCTGTGCTCATTCTTTCCGTTCAGATAAAAGAGAACAGATTCTGACTGAGCCCATACCATAGAGAAACCGGCCTGCAGCAGAAATAATTGGAAAGGACTCCGCTGTGCCCTTGATAACAAAAACCAAAGTTTTACGCCTAAAAGCCAATGCTCAGCGGAGCCGACGTCGCTTCTTAGCGGAGCGTTTAAAATTCCCCCACTTTTTTTTTTTTTTTAAAAAATCATTAAAATGTTTATGCATTCTGAAATCGGTTCAGCTTCGCAGAAGGGCTAGAATTTCGTTTGCCTTCCTAATCTTTCTTGTTGCGTCCTCCGTCGAGTGGCTCCGGCTAAGGGCGTTTGTCCTTAACCAACTCGGCAGTTAATACATGCTTGAATGTCAGAATCTGGATCCCCATAGCGCTCCCATTATGTAAGAGTCCTCAGCTGCAAGGAGGGAAGGGGAGGGATTTTTTTGGGGGGGGAGAAGGGCGAAAAAGGGGAGAAGATGGCAGTCTCTCCCCCAATTTCTGCCTGGGCTCTGTGTTCTTGAAGAAGACGGCAGCGGAATAACAAACGGTGGCGTCTTGCAAGGGAGTGAAAGCATCTGCTGCTGTTCTTCTTGTTCTGTGCCAAAGAGGTGCTTGGAATACAGAAGGGATAAAAATCACCCTCGGCCGGGCCATCAATCCATTTGTTCCACTTTTGCCTTACAATAAACAAAGCTGGCCTTTTCCCTCCTACCGACCAAGGAAACAACATCTTGGTCCAGAGGACTTGATGGAATGAAATTGGGTCAGTCCAGAATCAGCTCAGATGTCTTGAAGCTGCCCAGTTAATACGACTTTCCCCTTAAAAGGCCAATCTTGTGGATCAGGACATTGAGGTAGAGCAGATCAGGAGAATCAATCCGTGGCTGTCTGTGGAGTTTCTCCGTCCTTCAGGTCACGGTTGTCCCCAAAGTGCTTTTTTTTTTCTTTCTCAAGAGGCAACTGGACTTTCTTTTTTTTTCTTGGAATACGTTTCGCTTCTCATCCAAGAGGCTTCTTCAACTCTGATCAGATGGTGGGGAACGGAAGAGTTTACGTTCCTTGCAAATCCGTTCATTCCCCACCATCCAGTCAGAGGTGAAGAAGCTTCTTGAATGAGAAGTGAAACGTCTTCCAAGGGAGTAAAAAACAAGGCAGTCCAGATGCCTCTTGAAAAAAAAGCACCTTTGGCACATTCCACAAGGGTGTTTAGAAGTGTTCTTTGTGATGTACGATCACGATGGTTGACTCATCCTTCCGCCCTTCTGAAGCAGGTAAAATGAGGAGCCAGATTGTTGGGGGCAATCTGCTGACTTTGTAAATCACTTAGAGAGGGCTGTAAAGCATTTTGAAGTGGTATATAAGTCTGAGTACTATTGCTGTTGCTATTAATTGCTATTTGATGGTATCTCACTGCTAAACGCTGAACTGCTATTAATCAAACCTTCACAAATACGAAATTGGAAATTGGCAAGAACCAACACAAACCAAAAAGTAGTGGAATCTCTAGCTTCAAAATTACAACAAATAATGACCTCTAAAATTAGCATTTTTAAGGATGCTTTATTTTTACACGCTTGAATGCTGTCTTCTGAGATATGTGTGATTACAATGCTGTATCTAATTTAATTGAGGGATAGTATAAGGAAGCGGATTCTTAATTAAGACTTCTAATTTTTTTTAAATTTTAACCAGATAATTTTACTACTGAAAGTGTGAATGATATCGCCAAAGAAACCTGCTTAAACTGGTTTTTCAAGATTGCGTCCATCCGAGAACTCATCCCAAGATTGTATCCTTATTGGAATAAGACTTTGATGAAAGAAATATTACCTGATTTATACTTGCAAACTATGTCATTTTAAAAATGTTTTAACTTACCTGCATCCCTAATTGCTGATAACAAGTAAACTTGTATATCAATCCTGGCAATATATTACCTACTTCTTTTGTTAGGTGTAATTTTATTCTGAATTTTTTTTTTCCCTGACTCTGTGCCAGTTATGTGGAGACATCAATATTGAAGTGCAACAAATTTCTTTCCAAAACGTAAGGCTTTATAGCATTTGATAATTCAATATAGATAATCCTCCAGTTATGGCTATAATTGAGCTCGAAATTAGAGTTATAAGTCATGGCGATCGTTAGGCAGATTTCATGCTTGATTTTATGACCTTTTTTTATGGTGGTCATTAAGCAAAGCTCTTATACACAATGGTTTATTTTTAATGTAAACTGGAAGTAAACACGTTTTCAGGGAAAAAACTGCATTAAAAAGTGCCAAGAGCTCAAAATGCAATGTTATGACTGGGGGTGGGGGGGTGTCTTTCAAAATTTCAAAATGAGGTCATAACTAGCTCTAGGGAGGTCCATCCTGACTTCAAATATGACTAGTCATAAGTCAAGGAACTACTTGTAAAGTTAGGTAAATGGGGTGCTTGTGGCATTGAAACACGGGGATTCTGGCCTGAGACTTCTCCATCATCTCTTTACGATTTCACTTTATGCTTTATGGTCTGTTTTATGTGGGACACTAAATATAGGAAAAGACATAGGTCTTGGATGCAAAGAGCTTTTTTTATTGATTGGTCCCTGAAATTTAGCACACCGATCGGTGAAGGCTCCTTGGGTCATAAATAGCAGACTTTAGGCTTTAGAGCATCAACTGTGGGATGAACGCTCTTAATAGAAAAATAGGTTTTTGGTGTATAATTTCTATAGAATGCTCTTTGGTTTGCTGTTGCACAGCTATAGTCTGGTTAACTGTGAAGCAGTGACTTTGAGAGTTTAAGGGCCACAAAAGCTTCGCAGTGTCTCTCAGCAAATGTCTGAATAATTTTGCAGCAGTGTACGTGTCAACTCATAAAATATTTCTCTGGTTTTTTTAAGAGTTGCCAACAGAAAGGGAGGTGGGGGAGCAGTGCAGCAGCTTGCAAAAACCGAAACTGCATTCCATAAATGTTTTCAAAGATAGTAACTAGGTGACTGAGGTTTTTGCCATGCAAAATTCTAACTGGAGGGCATGATTGATGATTTTTGGCTATGGATGTGTCCCATTGGAGAATATGAATTATGAAACACCCAGGGGGTGGAGGAAAACCAGGCTCAAGGGTGACAATGAATGACATGCCTCAGAGTCAGCTACACCCAGGTAGTGCCAGCATGTTAACTCCCAATAAATCTTGTTGAAGTTTTGGAAGTTTGGCTGGAGACTCATGATTTAAATGGGGTTAAGTGGCGGAATCCTGACAGTAGGCTTGTTTCCTGTAGTAAAAACTCTGCTAGCGTTAAAAGCTTAAAGGCCTTGTGAAATATTAGCAGGGTGGTGGGCTTTATGAATCTTGGGCTGTCCTCTTCTATCGACTGAGCAGGATTCCCATGGAGCCGTCCTTTTGTTCACACTGCATGGGGCAGAGTCTCTCCGCCGCCTCCTTTGGGAGGAACGCAGGATATTCTGTTAGATGCTAGGATTTATTGTTTTTGTTGCAATGGCTTTGGGACAACTAAGTTGCTTGACTATATTTTGAAGTCTCAGGTTAGTGGGTAATTATAGGCTGGTAGCAGCCAGGCCTTTGAGATGGTCAGAAGTGATATTGGTAGAAGAGAATATCTGTAGCTCGGAGTTGAAATGTGGGGGTCCTTCATTCTCTCTGAGATTGGTTGGGGTTTTTTTGTAGACGTTTCATTACCCAACCAGGGAACTTCGTCAGACCTAAAAGGTGTTCTGATGTTAGAATAGAACTGATGATGTTACTTAGTTAAGTAATGAAATACCTGCGAGAAACAGCCAAGCTCAGAGAGCACCAAGGACTCCGTGGTCAGAAGTGAACCTGATTTTCAGGGATGAATCTCAAATTAACGTTTTTTTAGGGGAATTTCGGAATGCCTCCCCCGACTGACTTCCATGATCCGAGGAATTGGTGATCCTTTGGTGGCTGTCTACGCTAGAGCATATCTCTGCAGGGTAAGATTTTTTTAAAAAACTAATTTTTTTCCTTACCAATCTTGGTTAAAAGCCAGTGGTGGCGCAGTGGTTAGAATGCAGTGCTGCAGGCTATTTCTGCGGATTGCTGGCTGCCTGCAGTGTGGCAGTTCGAATCTCACCAGGCTCCAAGTTGACTCAGCCTTCCATCCTTCCGATAGCGGTAAAATGAGGAGCCAGATTGTTGGAGGCAAGAGGCTGACTCTATAAACCGCTGAGAGAGGGCTGGAAAGCACTGTGAAGTGATATATAAGTCTAAGTGATAGTGCTATTTATGGAACAATAGAAAAGGAATGATTGAATTATACTGAAATAATTATCGATTGAATTGAGTCCATGAACCATCATTTTAAATTTTTCTTCTTTTAGCCAAAAAATAAAATAAAAAATCCATAACGGAGTGTCCAACCTTGGCAACTTTCAGACCTGTGGACTTCAACTCCCAGAATTCACCAGTCAGGGAGTTGAAGTCCACAAGTCTTAAAGTTGTCAAGGTTGAACACTTACTTTAAAGGTTTCTAGTCTTTTTTTAAATGCTCATTCTGACTGTTTTATGATCCATTCCTCCATTATCTGAATACTTTTCCATCTTTGTGCATGTAGTAATCTTCCTGCCTTTATCCTATCAAAATAAATCTTCCTTGATACGCTGACCCCTTTTTATTCAAGCCTTTGAAGAAATATAAAACGCGCAGAACTCTTATTAAGAAAAAGCAGAGAAGAGATTTCATTCCTTTGGTTCCTCAAACAGGTTGGGATGGAAGTAGCCCCTCACCTGAAGGACAACCTGAACAAGAACTTTTTCGACTTCCTTCTAACCTTTAAGCAAGTAAGTAAATGGCCTGTCCTTATCACAGCAGAATCCGCACCTGGATCCTTTCCTCGATGAGGTTCTTTCCTGCTCCCTAGATCAGACGGAAAAGAGTTGTAGCTGTTGACAGGATAGAGAACCTTGGAAGTAGAAAAGCTAGCCTGTCTGTTCTAAATCACTGAATGCTCATCCGTATGGTAGGTCTTGGTTTATAGGTAGTCCTCGACTTATAGCCATTCATTTAGTGACTGTTTGAAGAGCACAGTAAAAATAATTTATGACCAGATCTTGCACCTATGATCTTTGCAGCATCCCCACAATCATAGGACCAAAATTCAGGCACTTGTATATATTTATGACAGTTGCGGCATCCTGGTTGCCATTTGCGATCTTCCCTAGCTGGATTTGCTTAATGACTGCATGATTCACTTGGCAAAAAAGAAAGAGGTCATCAAATCAGACATGACCCTTTTAACAGCTGCCTTGCTTAGCAGCGATCCTGGTTGTGGTTGCAAGTTAAAAATGACCTGTACTTTCCATCTGGTGCCGACTTAAAAGAGTCTTTGCCAAGGTGTCTACCAATTGGACGTGTGAATTCCAATCCACAACAATACGTGGCTTGTTCAAATTTGTCTGTGGAGAACCGAAGTTAGAACTGTGGAAGCTTCTTGGATGAGAAGCAAAACGTTTTCCAAGATTAAAAAAAAAAAACCCCAATGAAAATCCAGTTGCCTTTTGAGGGAAGCACTTTTGGGCTTGTTCAAATTGCTTTCCACCCTGGAGCTCTTGCCTGGAAGCAGGACAGGTGAGAGAAGCAGATGTCAGTTTTGCTCATCTTCACGTTCATTTTCTTCAGCATAAGCGGATCGGCCCCATTGAGAATTCTCCCATTTCTATGACTTTGGATGCTTTGGCCTCCAATCATTTTTTCCACCCAGAGTTTTCCTTGAGGTCAGCAATGCCATGTTTTGGTTTTACGGTGAATCCTTCCTTTTTTTCCCACCACTTGGACTTTTTGGTGACTATTTGCTTTGGATGTTCTCCACAGGTTCATGGGGATACAGTCCAGAACCAGCTGGTGGCCCAGGGCGTGGAGATCCCGTCGTATCTAACACTTTATTCTCCGGCCATTGATTGGATTCTACAATGCATTGCTTACCGAGCTGCAGAGGTAAAAAAAAAAAGTTTTGAAGGTTACTCAAGTTTGGTATAATGGAGAATGTCCATCTGATTGCATCCAAGGTTTTCATTAGACAGGTTGGGAATGAAGAGAGGCACTATCCTATGGTAGAATCTCTCTTGGCCAGGGCATACTTTGATCTAGTGGTTAAGACACCAGGCTAGAAACCAGGAGACTGTGAGTTCTAGTCCCGCCTTAGTTGTTCCAAAAGTTAAGTTGCCTCTTGAAAAAGCACTTTTTGGACAAGCATGACGTGAATGACTGTGAATCTCCATAGACATAGTCCCACCTTAGGCACGGAAACTAGCTGGGTGACTTTCAGCCAATCACTAGGAGACTGTGAGTTCTAGTCTTTCCTTGGGCATGAAAGCCAACAGAGTAACTTTCAGCCAGTCCCCAGGAGATGGGGAGTTCTAGTCGTGCCTTAGGCACGAAAACCAGCTGGGTAACTTTTTGCCAATCACTAGGAGACTGTGAGTTCTAGTCTTTCCTTAGGCATGAAAGCCAGTTGGGTAACTTTTTGCCAATCACTAGGAGACTGTGAGTTCTAGTCCTTCCTTAGGCATGAAAGCCAGCTGGATAACTTTGAGCCAGGCCCTCACTCTCAGCCCAACCCACTCACAGGATTGTTGTTGTGGGGAAAATAGGAGGTCTGTTGGATCTCCCTTATTTGTAAAAATAATAAAGGTGAGTTCTAAACATATAAATAAAATCATAAGCCCATCATCATTCTTCCTCCCATGTGTTCAGCTTGCTGTCTGGGGAAATTCTAGGAGTTGAAAGTCCACAGATCTTTTAAAAAAAGCCGAGAAACACTCGCTCGACTGCTAATATTCAGCAGAAGAAGAGTTAATTTGGGACTGGCGCTAGGAACTGACTTAACGTTTTTCTCAAGGCTGGCCTTACTTTACAGCTGAAGAGTTCCCTAACCCAGCTCAGACTGTGTTATGTCGTAGGGTTTCTTTTAAATCTGATAAAATAAATACAAACATGGCAACCCCAGGAACCTCGGAGAGGCATTTGAGACCATTTGAATGCAGAGGCTCCTCCACACCCCCTGAGCATAATGTACCCTTCTAGTTTCTACAGCCCAGCTTGTCTCTTGGCACAGAGCAAAAGAACTTGTTATCCTACTTTGGAATCCTCCTGGGTGCCATTGTTCACACTCCTTTTTCACTTTTGTCATACTGATGACACTTCCTTTTATTTTTAAACTCCAGTCGGCTTGACATGATTGCTCCTTTAAGATGATCTGAAGCAAGATGTCGGATTTCTAATGAGACACTTCAGTGTGCCAACTTTTGCTTTTTAAAAAATAAAATAAAATAAAAAACACTCCTGGAAACGCAAGCATGTGGAAATACAAAATCTTACACAAGCTGAGGTTTTAGCCTCGGTTTTCCAGGCATCTTAAAACAATAACAACAACAGACGCTTCGCCAGAAATAAGTTTTGTTCCTCCTCTTGTAAATGCAAAAATGCCCAGTGCAGATGATTGATTCGTTTAATGACCACAGGGGTTTGTTTCAGGTCCGTGGGGATTCGCTTAATCACCATTAATTCCAAAAATGCCCATTACAGACAACTGATCTGCTTAATGACCATGGATTTGCTTAACAGCCAGGGTATGATTTTCGTAACGACTGCCGTGAAAATATTATAAAGTTGGGTCAGTCCAATTAATAACTGGAAAAACTTAGCAACTGTAATTCAGAGCTCAATTGTGGTCGTAAGTTGAGGAGCACCTGCACCGGGTGTTTACGGTTTCCCTTTATTGTTTGTTATTTTTCTGTTTTTTTCTTTCATAGACCTTGTTGACCGAGATGATGGAGAGATGCAGGAAGTTAGGCAACAAGTAAGCTTTAAGTTGTTTTTTTAAAACTCTCCTTTCCTTCTTGGCATACAGGTAAAAGAAGTATCGTTGTCAACTCTGACTGGCAGCTGATGAGATGTTTTGAATTGGAGACTTCTTGTCCATTAAGCATACACTGATCAGACACTTATTTCCTTTATCCTCACTTTGGCACTTCTATTCTACGCCATAGAATAGAATAGAATAGAATAGAATAGAATAGAATAGAATAGAATAGAATAGAATAGAATAGAATAGAATAGAATAGAATAGGAATGGAATACTTTATTGGCCAAGTGTGATTGGACACACAAGGAATTTGTCTTGATATATATTTGCAAGAAGTCCTCAACTTACAACAGTTTGTTTAGCGATAGATCAAGGTTACAATTGCACTGAAAGAAGTGACTTATGACCGTTTTCACAGCTACAACCTTTCCAGCATTCCCACCATCACGTGAACAAAATTCGGATGCTAGGCAGCTGACTTCTATTTGTGACCGTTGCTGCATCCCTGTGTCATCTGATTCCCTTTTGTGACCTTCTGACAAGCAAAGTCAGTGGGGAAAACCAGATTCATTTAACAACCGCGTTGCTAACTTAGCAACTGTAGTGATTCACTTAGCAACAGAGGCAAGAAAAAAAAATGGGACAAAATTCACTTAACAAATGTCTCACCTAACCACGGAAATTTTGGGCTCCATTGTGGTCATAGCTGAGGACTACCTGCATATAGAAACGTGCTGCTTGATGATTATATAATTCCACCCTCCCTAACTGAGATGCAAAATGAAAACTTTCCTAGGCTGTTCATTGGGCTCTTTCACTTTCAGATGATTTTATGTCTTGGACCTATTGTTTTGCCACTCCGGGGTGACAGTTGGTGTTATTGTCATTGTTCAGTTCTGGAATTTTTGCAACAGGCCAGAAACAGAGAGGAAATCGATCCGGAGAATAGTAAAAAAAAAAGCTTTTACCAAATAAGCCACTAATGGTCTGTGGATATAAAAATGCAGTAATGGCATAAATGTTGTATGTTCTGGGTACATCTTAATGTAAAAGCCAAAATATAAAAGTATCAATCGGGGGACTGTCTGGTAACGCTCTGAATAATATTTCTTCCAGCGCCTTGCTCTTGAATTCCGTAATGTCTGCCTTCAGAGCTGAATTTATTGCTGCAAGAGCGATGGATTTTATTGGCATGATCAAAGAGTGTGATGAATCGGGGTTCCCCAAGGTAAATTCATCTGCGTCCTCCCTACTCAAACTCTGTTATTGTTGTCGGCCACTTCTTGTCTCCCCAAATAATTCCCTTAAATGTGCGTTGTAGTCTTTCGCTCCAGTACCATTGGCTCAAAAATCTTTCGAGGATATGGACTTGACCTCTTCATAGATGTTCTTTTGATAATAGCTGGTTCTGTCTGGGGAACAACAGAATAATAGAGTTGGAAGGGGCCTTTTCTAGTGTCCAGTCCTGTGCTCAGGAAACCTTAGACCATTCTGGACAAATGGCTGCCCAACCTAAACTTTAAAACCTCCAGTAATGGAGCAATCACCACTTCCGGAGGCAAGCTGTTGATTGTTCTCGCTGTCGGAAAATGTCTCCGTAGTTCTAAGTTGCTTCTCTCCTTGATTAGTTTCCATCCATTGTTTCTTGTCCTGCCTTCTAGTGCTTTAGAGCAAAGGTCTCCAAACTTGGCAACTTTAAGACATGTGGACTTCAACTCCCAGAATTCTGGAAGTTGGTCCACAAGTCTTAAAGTTGCCAACTTTGGGGACCCCTGCTTTAGAGAATAGGTCGACCCCCTCAGCATTCTCTGAGTGATCCACTGTGCTTGTAATAGTTAATTAGTAGATTTGAAAACCTGATTTTTAAAAGCATTTGGCCACAAAGAGAGAACGCCTCTTCTGGGGTTTTGCTTATTCATCAAAGGTCTGCCTCATTTTTTAGGAAGTTGCTGCTTTTTAAATTCAAAACAAAAATGAAACTAAGCCAATATTAATGAATTAAAAGCCATAAAAATGTAGCCAAAGTTTCTTTCATCAAGGTAGCAAACTTTTCCCCCGGACTGTACTTCTGATCTCTCTCAAATCTTTTACAGATTAAAATATCTGTCTCTGTATTATTAACGTTATTTACTCAAGTGGGAACACTCACAGAGGCAGTAAAATGAACATGAACCTCATTTTATTTTCACAGCATCTTCTCTTCTGCTCCCTGGGACAAAACTTAGCCTTAGCCGACCCGCCGGAAAGTGACCGCCTTCAAATCTTAAATGAAGCCTGGAAAGTGATTACCAAGTTAAAGAATCCACAGGTGGGTGATTAGTAGAAGAAATTGCTCAACTTAGCTGGAGTGGGCAGATGGTTGAAATAAATGTACTGTAAATTAGAAATATTCTCTCTTAAATGTATTGCCTAGCTCGGAGGGAACATTTGAAATGTTGAGTGGGTGAGAGCTTCACACAAAGAATGGATGCGATTCCTCTGGTTCTCAGATCGACCACCCCGATGGGTGTATCCAGGTCCCAAATAACCATTTTCCAGAAAGGAAACTAGCTTGTTCTGTGCGCCACTTTTGGTGGCGTGTTTCTGGGGCTCAAAGTCACGATGGGAAAATCAGTGTCCCGTTGCCGTTGAGGAGACGTACACCAAGATTTTATAACCTCCCATCAGCTACTGGAGGCCTCTGGGGGATCTTAGGCCAGTCCTACTCTCTCACCCCCCCACAAGGGTGTTGTGGTGGAGAAAAACAGGAGTTGACGTACAATCGTCGTTCATTTAAAACCAGGGGTGTCAAACTCAATTTCACTGAGGGCCGCATCAGCGTTGTGTTTGACCTTGGGGGGCTGGGGGGAGGGGCGTGGCCAGCTCAAGGTCACTTGTGTGGTGTCCTGACCACTCTGCCAGCAAAAAGTGGGCTCCCAAGTTCCATTTTCTGTTGTGACAGATTCTTGCAACCCTCTGCCAGTGAAAACGGAGCTCGGGAGGGCCACCCGTTTTCGCTGGAAAGGCACTGTGGGCTGGTCGTTCGTTGTTTCCAGGGCGGCCCTGTGGGCCAGATCTAACAATCCCTACCTGGGCCTTGAGTTTAACACCCCTGATTAGACTATTTAGACTATTTAGACAGTGATTAATTTAACAACCACAGCAAGAAAGATCGTAAAATGGGGCAACATTCACTTAGCAACTGTCTGGCTTAGCAACAGAAATGGTCGTAAGTTGAGGTGGCATGCCATCTCAAGCTCTCGAAGAAAAGGAGAGATACAAATAGCAATCACATTTAGACTTACATAGGCAGCATAAGGCTTTACTGCACTCTCTGGGCAGTTTACAATGTGAGCATTATTTGCACCTTGCCCCCAACAATCTGGGTCCCTGTTTTACTGACCTCGGAAGGACAGAAGGCTGAGTCAACCTTGAGCTGGTCAGGATCGAACTCCAGGCTGTGGGCAGAGTTTGCCTGGAATACTCCACTTTAACCACTGTGCCACCGGGCTCCTAAATTTATTATAAATCTAATCAATAGATGGACGCTCAGGGTATTTTGACCTTCCTTCCTTAGAGAATCAGTTTAAACATGGAAAAAGCAGGCTGGGTGGGTGAAAACCTGCCAAAGTGCCTTGAAATGTGACGCCCATGCATTTATTTTTAGGATTATATCAACTGTGCAGAAATCTGGATGGAATATACTTGTAGGCATTTTACGGTAGGTGAAGATTTAAGCGTTTCATATTTCAATATCTGTCCTTTTCTTTCTTGACCTTCTTCCCATCTTTATGTTAGTTCAGGGCATTTGCTTCTGTCATATTGGAAGCAGGTATGCCTGGTTTTTATTTATTTAGATGTTGCTCTCAGGCCACGTTAATATCTCTTGGGAGTGTGAGAATGAATTATCTTAAAATGCCATCGTGCTTGTGAACTTAACACACTTTGACAAAGCACCCAAACAGTGGTCTCAAGAATGGGACAAAAGGGAATCAGTCTTGAAATTCTAATAGTAATTGTTTTTTATAGTCTTTCCAGTGTGGTGGCCTATATTAACTTAGAAATATTGGCAGCAGTATACCATCATTATTATATCCGCACAGCACTGTATCCAGCCCCGAAACATGAGCATTCTCGGTATAACATGCTTTAATATTGGATTAAATCTTCATTCTTGAAATCTGCCTTCTCAACCCAGAAGTCTGTAAATCTGTCGTACTTTGCAGATGTGATAGATTTAAACTGCCATAAACTTCGCCAGCCAGCACTGTCTTAAAATATGATTTGCCTTTAAAGAATCCCCATCTTTGATGCTAGTCACGTAGCAAAAAGCCGCTCGGTTATTCAGCTTCATAATATATGTGTCTTGGCTTTATATGGTTTTTAATTTATGGCCACTGTGATGCCATTTTCTTTTATTGCGATTGCAGAAGCGTGAAGTCAATACCATTTTAGCTGATGTCATTAAACATATGACTCCAGATCGGGCTTTTGAAGAGGCCTACCCTCAGGTAAGAGAGAAATTCGGTCATAATTTCTAAAAGGGTACAGAGAACATTGGTCAGGCTAAATAAAATGGTAGATTCAAGGGATCTGGGTCCTTTTAACAGTGATGTATCTTATTACCCTGAACCTGTTTGCAAAAAAAAAATAGAGAATGATCTAAAGTCAATGAAATCAGAATGTATATGTATGTACATTGTGTGTGTGTGTGTGTGGTTTGGTCTCTGTGTGTGTCTGTGTATATAGTTTGGTCTGGTCTCTGTGTCTGTGTTTTGGTCTGTGTATATGGGTGGGTGGGTGTGTAGTGTGGTTTGGTCTCTGAGTGTGTTTGTGTGTGTATTGGTCTGTGTGTATATGTATGTTTTGGTCTCTGTGAGTTTGGGTCTGTGTGTGTTTGGGCTATGTGTGTGTATGCATGGAATAAAATCGAACTGGTGTTATTGTAAAACTTACTTGATGGCTATTTTTCAAGGCAGTATTTATGCTTAAAGGACAGGACAGTGGCAGTGGGGTAAAATGAAAGGAAATGAACGTCAGCGTTGATAAAAAGGGAGCGTGTTCTTACTGGATGTTTTTTTTCTTCTTTTCCTTCTCCTTTCTGACCTCAGCTTCAGTCCATGATTCAGAAGGTCATCACCTATCTCCATGACTTCGCCATTCTCTTTTCCTTGGTGAGCTTCTTCGGGACCACAAGGATCCTGGGTTCCCTCTGTCTAAAAGAAACGCGCACTTTCTCCTGGGGACTATTTGAGATTAGCCGGAAGTCAGATGAGTAAACCTGAAAATTAAAGCAAATCTCATTCATACAACTCTTAAATGCTGCCTATGTTGGGCTTTCAGATTATTTAAGCTGAGCTCCAACAGACAAACTGGCTCTCTTCCCACAGTCAAGGAATTCTAGCTAGCTGGTGTTCATGCCCTCCGAATTTGGAAAACGGTTGACCTTCCAAATACAGGGAGCGTCATGCCTGTCTCCTAGTAGTTAGTCCTCCACTTACAACCAACAGTTGAGCCCAAAATTCCACTGCTAAGCAAGACCGTCGTTAAGTGGGGTTTTGCCCCCCTTGACGACCTATCTCGCCATAGTTGCTAAGTGATTCACTGTCATTGTTAAGTTAGTAACACAGTTAAGTTAGTAACACAGATTCACATTGTGAATCTGGCTTCCCCTTTGACTTTTCTTGTCAGAAGGCCGCCTCTCCCGGACACTACAACCGCTGTAAATAGGAGTCAGTTGCCAAGCGTCTGAATTTTGAATCGTGGACCACTGGGAGGGATGTTGCAACAGTCCTAAGTGTGAAAAATGGTCATGTTACTTTTTTCAGTGCTGCTGTAGTCTTGGTGACTAAATGAACGGCTGTAAGTCAAGGACTACCTGTGTATATAGGGTTCGATTGAACAAGTGATTGTTGCCCTCTAACCTGGGTCTCGGGGCACATTTAAAGAAAGCTGACATCACTGTCTCTTGATTTTAGAGTAGAATAGAATAGAATAGAATAGAAATAGGGAATGGAATGGAATGGAATGAAATAATAGAATAGAATAGAATAGAATAGAATAGAATAGAATAGAATAGAATAGAATAGAATAGAATAGAATGCAAAATAAAATTAGGATACAATAAGATAGGCTAAAAATCAGAATAGAATAGAACAGAACAGAAATTAGGAATAGAATGGAATGAAATGAAATGAAATGAAATAATAGAATAGAATAGAATAGAATAGAATAGAATAGAATAGAATAGAATAGAATGTAGAAATAGGGAATGGAATGGAATGAAATAATAGAATAGAATGAAGAATAAGAATAGAACAGAACAGAACAAGGAGAATAGAATAATTAGAATAGAATAATGAGAATAGAAAATAGAATAGAAAGTAAAATAGAATAGAATAGAATTCTTTGTTGGCCAAGTATGTTTGGACACACGAGGAATTCGTCTTGATGCACGTGCTCTCAGTGTACGTAAGAAAAAAATAAAATACATTCACTAAGAATCACAAGATGCAACACTTAGTGATAGTCCTAGGCTACTAATGAGCAATCAAATCATACTAGGAAAACAAGTACAACAATATAAATTGTACAGATTTCCCTGAGACTTGCTCCAAAGGTAACTGTGTGTGGCCAAAGACTGCGCAGCTTCATTCCGATACGTCGAATCGAGCCTAGCGCTCTGTTTTCCTTGATTTCCTAGGAGAAATTCTTGCCATTCCTGGACATGTTTCAGAAAGAGTCCGTGAGAGTGGAGGTCTGTAAATGCATCATGCAAGCTTTTATTAAGTAAGTCCAACGTCTCCTGATTAAGTGCACTTCAGAGAGTCGAGACAGATCTATTTAAGTGCTGTTAAGTGTGACGGGTAGAATTCATCTGCAGTCCATTTGGCATTGGGAGGTTTTGGAAAGGCACATCGCGCTGCTCTAAATAAGGAATTTAAAATATATTCTCATTCCTATCGATCTGTTGTTGAGGCGCATCAACACTCATGCAACTGACTGCATTAAAGCAGTCGCGTGCTTGTAAAAACGGGCGCTTGCTGTCAAGACACGGTGGGTGTCAATCCAGAAATGGAGCGAGGAAGAGGAGGAGGAAGCATTTGCAGAAGGACAGACCAGAAAGCAAAACTGGATGCCGGCTTGCTTTATTTATTTACTCGGAAGATTGACGAGCTGCCTCTAGGCAGAGTCGTAATAAAGTCATCATACGGTGCAACAGATAGACAGCAAAATAGAAAATAAGCCGTGGATGGTTAGGGTGGATACTGAATTGTACATTGCAGAATGCAGGAAGCATTTGTGTAGGGGCTACATCCTTGGATGGTCCCCCGTGTTTCTATTAAAAAGGCTTGGGTGGATTTATTTATATATTCATTAGATTTTTATTCTGCCTTTATTACTTTATAAGTAACTCAAGGCAGTGAGCATACATGCAAATACACTCCTTCCTCCTCTTTTTCCCTACAACAACCCTTTGAGTTGGGTTTGGCTGAAAGAGACAGAAAGAGACTGGCCCAAGGTCACCCAACTGATGCCTAAGGCAGAACTAGAACTCACTGCCACCTGGTGATTGGGCCAAACTCACCCACTGACTTCCATGCCTAAGGCGGGACTAGAACTCACAGTCTCCTGTTGATTGGCTCAAAGTCACCCAGCCAGCTCTCATGCCTAAGGTGGGCCTAGAACTCACAGCCTCATAGTTTCCAGGCCAGCTCTTAAGCCACTACATAGTTATCTGCTTATAAGATCTGATATCTGATGAAATAAAGCGATTAATGGGCTTCTATTTGCTGTTTCGAATGGGAATTAAATTGCATATGATGAAAGCAATAGCCCGCTCTGATAGTAAACGCCCACAAAAAATGGAGACCTTGGGGGAAAAAAATGAGAAAAATGGGAAAAGAACATGTGCAAGGACGTGGTTTGGAGAAGTAAAATGGAAAGAGGAGACAGGAAGGAAGTCTTTTCATGCGACTCCGTATAGCTACATAGATATAATAGTTCTGTTTTAGCCTCTCGAAAATATTTGGAAGCAATGCTTTGATTCCACAGAATGGGGAGCGTCTGTTTAATTCTGTTTCTGTTTTTCCCCTGTGAAGTGGCTTGAAAAGGCAGAAAAGGCCCTTTTGCCATATGTTGCTCTTCTTTGCTGATGACAACTGATTTTGAGAGAGAGAGAGAGAGAAAGAAAGAAAAAAACTCTGGAGTGGCGCGCTAACAAGCTGCATTGTGAAAAGAGAATACTCAGCATTGTTCAAATTGAAATGAGATTCATCAAAATACCTTCCTGTTCAATGCTGAATGCCCCTTTCAGATGCTTATTTCCTTTTGGGGTTTTTTTTAATTTTTTTGATGACAACTAAACCTTGCTTAGATGTTGATTATCAAGTTTTATTTTTTTTTAAAAAAAAAACTTCATCGTTCTGCTTTGGAAGAGTCGTGTGGTCCTGATTTTGTGAAATGGTGCAGCATTTCAGGGGCGATGGACATCTTATATGTATCTTTCATTTGCAAATAAAAAAAAATACTGCTCTGTGCTGATAGGCAGAGGTCCTTCATGACGACCTTGAGCCATCTTTGTTTATCCAAAGGAATGTTTGTGGCATAAGGAGCAGGATTAGATTATCTTCTTCAAAACATTTTTTTAATTGGGAGCATTTGGATAGGGCGCCGAAGCATCCCTTTGGCAGAAACTCAACCTACCTAAAAATTTCTGCTTTGCAACAGCACCCTTGGGTGGAATTGTGCCTCATAACGTCGGGTGAAGATATCGAGCACTTCCTGATACTCCAGTGGTTCAGAGAGAAGGGCAAAAAGGCAGAGGTTTCCTTCTCCCTCACCCCACCCCCCCCCCGTCTCTTGTGCAGGATTTGCTTGGCACAGCACGAGGCTTCCTTTCTAACTGTCCTCCTGATTTCATCACGTAAACAACAGCTACAACATCAAAGGGAGACAAACCAAAAGCCACCAAAGGAAACAATAGGACCTGAACATGTCCTCCCTAGCAGTCAACACCCAGATGAGCAGAGATTCAGCTCAGGATTAACACTAGACCGACAATTGAAACGCAAACGATACCCCCAAATCAAGAAGCCACCAACTCAGACAAACAAGCTAATGGTAAACAACAGCCTAATCAAGGAACGACCAAGAACATTCCCACCAATACTGACAGGGCAGACCACTAGCGTATATGAAATGAGAGGCAACCCTTACTACCCTGATGATGTCACCTAGTTGGGTGATGAAATGTCTGCAAGGAAACAACCAAATTCAGAGAGCACCAAGGACCCCACAGTCCTTATTAGCAATTCAGTTTCTTTGTCTTGGTCAGTCACTTTTGCACAGTGCCACAAAGCTGAGGTCACTGAACTCCTCCCCTTCTTCACCCTCCCCTTCCCTATTCCTTCCCCTTCCCTTTCCCTTCCCTTTCCTTCAGGTCTGCACTGTCAGGGACATGTTTGCTGCTATTTGCATGCTATCAAATACATTCCTTCAAGAGTTGTCTTTAAACCCACCTCTCTGCCTATCGGATATCTGTAAAGATCCATCTCTAATCAGGCCTCTTGAAAGATCTATTCTTTTTATTTAGAAGCATTTAATTTTAATTAAAAAGAAGCATTTAATTAGAAGCATTTAATTTTAATTTTCTGTGGGCCACTTTCTCGAGCCACTCCGAATTTATTTGAATATGCATTACACAAGGAGCTACTATCTTCATTTATTTTATTTTATTGATTGATTTGATTTGATTTGATTTGTCAATTGCTTACAAGATAATAGGTACAGAGGTGGTATTCACCAGGTTCTGGCCAGTTCTGGAGAACCGGTAGTGGAAATTTTGAGTAGTTCAGAGAACCGGCAAATCCCACCTCTGACTGGAGATTTTACAGTCTCCTTCCCCTGCCACGCCCACCAAGCCACACCCACAGAACCGGTAGTAAAAAAAAATTGAATCCCACCACTGAATAGGTATAAGGATAAACATAGTTATGAATACATGAAATGGATACGTCTAAGAAAACTAAAAAGAAACAACAGGACAGGGACGGTAGGCGCGTTGGTGCGCTTATGCACGCCCCCCTACAGACCTCTTAGGAAAGGGGTGAGGTCAATAGCAGACAGTCTAAGGTTAAAGTTTTTGGGGTTTGGGGAAGAAACCACAGAGTCAGATAGAGTATTCCAGGCATTGACCCCTCTGTTGCTGAAGTCGTATTTCCTAAAATCATTAAATAGATTAAATAGAGAATTTAGTCTTCAGCGCAGGCATTTCTCGTTCTCATTTTTTGAAATTGTGTGCTTCCTTCCTAGGCACCAACAGGAATCCACCAAGGATCCTGTCATTCTCAATGCCCTGCTGCATGTCTGCAAAACGATGCACGATTCGGTAAAGTAAGTTATTTTCCTTGTCCTTCCCTCCCCTCCGCCCCAAACAAGGGTGGATTGGATGATCCCTTCTGAGTTCCAGGCTAGGCTAAGGAAGGAGAGCAGAAAGGGACAGTCCTTTTCCAAGCTCCAATTCTTTTCAGAACCGTCCTTAATAAGGCGGCTGCCCATTTGTCCAGGGAATGGAAAAAAGAAAAAGAAAAACCTTCAACGTGTTGTTTTAAATCCCATCTGAAGGAAAGTTCTGGCAAATGACTTCACGGTTTCAACTAACAGAGAGAGAGAGAGGGACATTTTAAGAGCTCTGAAAAGGGGAAAGCGAGTGACACATTTTTGAGAGACATGCTTTCAAATTAAGTAAAGCTTTGTTGGAAGGTGGGTAGGGGGCAGCTTCATCGCTGGGGAGAACAAGGCAGAATGGATGCGAGAAACTTTGGTTTATAGATAACTGAAAACGAATCTTCCTCTCCTGAAATGAATTCTTCCTTGTAGGATGCTATTTTTATCGCTCTTTCTGCAGAAAGCCGATCTTCTATTTAGTAGCAATTGGGTGCCAGGAACACAGAAGCTCCAATCCTACCTTCTGTCTCTGTTATGGTCAGCCAGTTTTTCCACTTTGATAACATCTGCTTTGTTGGGCAGAATTCAGCCCATTGGATGGTCTTTGATGTGAAGCCAGCCGGACAGGTGGGAGCTTTATCCCAGTTTGACCGTAATGGCTCGCGGGCATCCAGAAAATATAGTCCTTTTCTGAATTCCAGTACTTGATAATACTTGGCCATTAGCTCTTCTAGGCCTGGAGGGGCTGCATTGTTATCTTCATTTTTATTTTCAGAGTTATCTTTATTTTATTGATCGAATGATTGATTAGCCCTTGGGCCATATCAAAGTGCAAAGTTCCAGACAAATTATTACTAAAACTTGATAAAAGCCATTTAAAATGGAATTGGGATAAAATATGATTTAAAATGAAATTGGAATAAAATACGATTGAAAATGAAATTGGAATAAAATACAGTCTAAAATGAAATTGGAATAGGGTGCAATAATTTAAGATATAGCTAAAATATATATATTGAAATACATATGGCAGGGGAAGAAGGCAAGAATTAAACTTAAGTTGCTACAAGATGCTAGAGTAAGAGGAGGATTTGGCTTACCTAACTGGGAATTATATTATGAGGTGGCAGCATTGATATCGGTCAAAGAATGGGTTTTATTAAGGAATGTTAGATTATTAACAGGTCATGATCTGTTACTGGGATGGCATGCTTTCTTATGGTATAAAGAAAGTAAAACTCATGGGTATTTTAAGAGACATTGTATCCGAGATTCTTTATTGTTGATATGGGAGAAAATAAGAAAACAACATTACATGAAAATTCCAGTCTGGTTGTCAGTTAGAGAAGCATTTGCATACTTTATAGAATGGAACACACGATTAGATATGGTGAAATTTTAAATGAAAAGGGTGAACTCAAATCTAAACAAGAACTTAGAGGAGCAAGAAATTAAGATGAATTGGTATACACATATGCAAATACAGGGGGGATAAAGATTGCAAAACAGAGGGATTTTATAATGAACTTAAAGAATTGGGTGAAATTCTAATAGGTACTGATGAGAAAATGATTTAAAAAAATATGGTTATCTACTTAATAAAATATGCATTTCGGAGTCACCCCTGCAATTTACCCCAATATGTCCCAATATGCAAATGGGCTGTCACCGAGAAGTGAGGATCGATCTATTCTCCAAAGCTCCAGAAGGCAGGACAAGAAGTCAGGGTAGAAGCTCGTTAAAGAGAGATCCAGCTGATACTGAGACTCTAAAAAGGATGCAGAGAAGAACAGCGAAGATGATTAGGGGGCTGGAGGGTAAAACCTACAAAGAACGGTTGCGGGAACTGAGTATATTGTAGCCTAACGAAGACAAGGATCAGGAGTGACATGATAGCAGTCTTCTACTATTTTGAGAGACTGTCAGAGAAGAGGTGGGGGTCAACCTGTTATCCAAAGCATCTGAGGACAGGACAAGAAGTAATGGATGGAAAACCATTAAAGAGGGATCCAACCTAGAAGTAAAGAGAAATTTCCTATCAATGGAATAACTTGCCCCCCAGAATTGTGGGTGCTTCACTGGAGGCTTTCCAAAATAGACTGAACAACCATTTGACTGGGATGGTATAAGGCCTCTGCCTTAAGCAGGGGGGGGTTGGACTAGAAGACCTCCAAGGTCCCTTCCAGCCTTACGATCCTATGTTCTATATTCTGTGAATGACTTGCGATGCCAGAATGTTTTTGGCCAAGTATTATCAAGAAGGAACCCTTTTCCTTGCGGTACCCTTGCCAGAAATACACTTTTTCAGCCTGCCTGGCAAAGATACTGTCTGTTCCCCTACTGATGGTGTGTGTGTGTGTGTGCGTGCGTGCGTGTGTGAACACACGCACTTCTCAGAAGCTTTGTATGTTAAGTCTGTTGCATATCATCACATCTGAACTTTGTGCCCAGGATGCAGAGTCAATAGGATGCAGAGTCAATCTTTCTGGGAGTTCTTGGCCAACATTGGAAACAAAATGGAAGTTTCCCGTTCTCTTTCCTTCCTCCAACTCCAGAAACTGCATTTAAACAAATGCAAAATCAATTATTGTTTGCATGAATGCCTCCCAGTCCGCAGAAACAAATGTACAGTATTTCCATGCCTGTAACTATAAACCCGGTGTTGAGTCTATTAAGATTTTTGTTATAACTAACAACATGTGCAATAAAAAGACAGTTGCCCTAAGCCATCTGTTGTTTGAAATAGTACTTATTCACAGTTCAAAGGCTTCTCCCAAGTTTTTGCTCAGATTCCAGTCTTCCCTCTTTGCAACATATAAGCAAATGTGGGTTTTTTTTTAAAATAAAAGTTTTTATTTTTTAAGACAAACATATACAAACAAAACATAAAACCATCTTCCGTTTTATATACATACAGTGTGTCAGTTGGTTACAGATCTTTGGTGCTATCCTTTTGTAGTCATTACTCACAGCCTATAGCAAATGCGTCTTTCTTGAGAATACACATTTGGTGCTTCTCACACTAAACAAATGCTGTATGGGTTAGTCCTCAACTTACAACCATTTGTCCAGTGAGCATTTGAAGTTACAACAGCCCTGAAAAAAAGGGACTTACGACAGGTTTTTCACACTTAGGATTGTGACAATCTGGGCGCTTGTCAAGGACTACCTGTAGGCCCGTAAGGAATTACACAAACATTGTATTTTTGAACAATTGACACTTTAAAGTGTTCTTTTCTAGCGCGCTGACACTGGAAGACGAAAAGAGAACGCTGGCATCTTTGATCAATGGATTTGTAAGAATGGTGAGAAATCTGTTTCTGGGGTGGGGGAAGTGACTTTGAATCAAATGTTGACTCCTAATGATTTCCTGGGCCAGTTTTTTTTTTTGGGGGGGTGGATTTTGGAAGTGGTGTACCATTGGCTCCTCCTTCCTGTTAAGACAAAGTGACTGGCCCAAGGCCACCCATCTGGGAGAACTAGAAGTCACAGTCTCCCAGTTTGTAGCCTGGTACCTTCCCCATGACGCCAAACTGGTTCTCCTGTTTTGTTGTTGCTGCTTTCTAAATCTTTATTTGGGCTCATTTCATGGAGAACCTTCTGGTGGTTATGATGGACCCTATCAGGAGTGGGCTTCAAAAATTTTTAGCAACGGGTTCTCTGCCCGGTTGCTGGGTGGGCGTGGGCCTGGCCTGGCCAGCCTCTTGCACCACGGCGGGATGTGTGTCTGTGTGTTTTTGCCATTCCCAGGCTCCGGAGGCTTTCCTCGAGCCTCCAGGAGGGTGAAAACCGCCTCCCCCCGGGCCCCGGAGGCTGTCTGGAAGCCAAAAACAGGCCCATTTCCGGCCTTTCCAAATTTCCAGGAGGCCCGATTTTCACTTTCCCCGAGTCTTCACGCAGGGCCTGCACTTAACCTGCATCTAAAATTGGCCTTTTGGGAACTCCTGGGGGTGGGGTGGGGGGCAGCCAGGAGTGGGATTTGGAGTTTCTCTGAACTGCACAGACTATGCTACGGGCTCTCCCGAAACCCCCAGCAGGCCCAGCCCTGGACCTTACAGGTCTTGAAATTCACCTTTTTCATCTTTAGACTGTGCCTAATCCAACCCTCGCAACTTCACCTGGAGGAGGAACATATCATAGGTTGCTGTTGGACAGGAAAGCTCTGTGGGAGGAGGTCCCTTTTGGGCTTGTAGATATCCATTCTTCCTTGGGAGCGTGAGAAAAGGGGGGAAAATCCGAATTTCTAAACGAAACTAGGAAGAAAAAGCATTTCCCTTATTGGCAGGGAGGTAGATACAGGCGCTTCCTGGCAACCCTTTCCCTAGAGACCCCGCTGTCGATAAGAACAGAAAGAACGGGTAACTGGACATCGCGGTGACATCTCCCCCTGTGAATCTCTTTAATCCCAGGTATCGTTTGGCCGGGATTTTGAGCAGCAGCTGAATTTTTACGTGGAAGCCCGATCCATGTTTTGCAACTTGGAACCTGTGCTGGTCCAGCTCATCCATGTAAGCATAGTTTGACGGGAAAAATTAGCGGCGTAGCTATTTTTTTTTTTTTTGCTCCTTGTGGTTTTTGTATATTATCATTGCTGACATTTCTCTCGGCCCTGCAAGGTCTACTTCCTCAAGGTTTGAACAGGAGCACAGGAAGATTTGGACACTCCGCTAGATCAGATATTGGAAGGTGGTTGCCATAAATAGCAATCGCACTTAGGCTTATATACCGCTTTACAGTGCTTTTACAGCCCTCTCTAAGCGGTTTACAGAGTCAGCATCTTGCCCTCAACAATCTCGGTCCTCCTTTTACCCACCTTGGAAGGATGGAAGGCTGAGTCAACAACCTTGAGCCTGGTCAGATTTGAACTGCCAAATTGTAGGCAGCTGGCAGTCCGCAGAAGTAGCCTGCAGTACCGCACTTTAACCACTGTACCACATGGCTCAAAAAGGCGAACATTGGCTATGGGAGTTGGATGTGGCAATGTTTGCTTCTCTTTCTGAATTAGCAGCACGGATTATCTAGCACCAGTTTAATGCTGATCATTAGTTGACCACATTCTTCTGAACGGTGCTAGAAGGGAGTCGGGTTTGCTCTCTGTTTATATAGAAATGGTCTGGGCAGTCAAGAAACTCCCAGGTCCATCAGTTGCATGGATGCAGAGTTGTTCACGTCGGTAACATTATTTTCCAAAACAGAGCGTGAATCAGCTGGCGATGGAAACAAGAAAAGTAATGAAAGGGAATCATTCCAGGAAAACGGCAGCATTTGTCAGGGTAAGTGCAGACACGGAACAATCGGTGGTTGAGAGTTAGCCCTCAATCTTGGCTTGATGATTCCTTGTAAGGAAAAAGATCTCAGTCTGATTTACATCTTCTCCAATGACTGAATCAGAGGTGGGTATTCAGCAGGTTCTGACCGGTTCTGGAGAACTGCTAGCAGAAATTTTGAGGAGTTCGGAGAACCGGCAAATCCCACCTCTGACTGGCCCTGCCAACCCCATCTATTCTCTGCCTCCCATTGAGTCCCAGCTGACCGGCTGGGTCTCCTTTGGTTGCCCTGCACAGGAGAACGGAACTGGAAAGTAGGTTAGGGGGGTGGGGAGGGCATGGGGATTCTGCAGTATCCTTCCCCTGCCACGCCCACCAAGCCACGCCCACAGAACCAGTAGTCAAAAAATTTGAATCCCACCCCTGGGCTGAATCCACCTTTTAAAAGACCTGCGAAAACTTCATCAACAGGTTTCTTGTTTGGCCTACATCACATTATACTGTATACTTATTACATTAAACATAAGGCATCATAGGTAAAATGAAGAGTGCAGAGTAAGGTGGGCGGCACATAAACTTAATAAATAAAATATTTTTAAAAAATATGGTTAATGCGGTGAACATTAAATATTAAAAGTCTGAATCTAAGAAACCTGGCTGTGATTGATCTTTCCTAATTCCAGGCTTGTGTCGCCTTCTGCTTCATAACGATCCCATCGCTGACCGGCATTTTTACCCGTCTCAATTTGTACCTGCACTCTGGACAAGTTGCCTTGGCTAATCAGTGCCTTTCACAAGGTAAAACTGCAAGAGCAATAAGCTGCACAATTTTCTAAGGCGATGTTGGTGGTGGTGGTATTGTTGTTGCTTTCAGAGATTAGAGAGGCAAAACCAAAGCGGGTTGCTCAGATTTCTAGCTCTTCCCCTGTAAAGAGCTTGAGAAGGGACTCTGCTTCCCATGGTATGATTGCCTTTGATAGAGGAATATTCCTTGCCAGAAGAGAGACGATTTACAGAGGGAATAGGTGGGTGAAAAACAGGTCTACTATACGAGTAGTCCTCGACTTAACAAGGATTTGTTTAGCGATCATTTGACATTACAGTGGCACTGAAAAAAAGTGACTTAGGAGTGCTTCTCCCCTACTTATGACTATTTTTCGTCACCTGATCAAAATTTGGATGCTTGGGCAAACCGACATCTTTTCACAATGGTTGTTGGTGTCTCAGGGTCATGGGATCACTGTTTGCAATCTCCCCAGCTGGCTTCCCTGACAAGCAAAGTCCTTAGGAAAAGTCGGGTTTGCTTAACGACTGCAGGACTCCTTTACAACGGTCTTGCTTAGGAACAGAAATTCTGGTCCTGATTGTAACTGCAAGTCAAGGACTACTAGATAGCAATAGCAACGAGCCCGTGTTCACATTCACAAAGATGTAAGGCTTGTGCCTTTGTTTGTGCTTTTCTCGAGAAGAACGCAACCGAACGAATGATTAAATAGGACTTCATTTTGCCGTTTTGAACGTTTTTTATTCGTTTTATAAGGCTGTGTGAAAAAGCAAAAAATGAAAATAATGAGAAACGAAGGGAGGCAAAATAAACAGGACTGCATTTTGTTAAAAACACAAAACCCTGTCCCCTGCAGACAGATAAAGAAGAGAGAGAAATCGGCATTTCCTTAATTAAAGTTTCTCTACTCCTTCTAAATTTTCTCACGCCATTGTCCAGTCAGAAGCAGCGCAAAACATCTTTCTTTGTAATGGCCTATCTTGTTTCTCTCCCCCATTGATTCTTTTGAGAAAAAAAAAAAGCAAGCTCCGAAACCAGGGAGGAGGGGAAATAATAAACCTGCAAATATTATAGGAAACAATCCAAAGGTAAAATTATCCCCTTTATCTTGTCTGAAGCGGAGAAATTCAAAGAATGGACAAAGCGGGGGTTTGTTTTCTGTAGAAAACAACACTCCAAACCGGTGAGGGTTGGAATACTTGGAAGCAAAACAAAAGATTTCAGTTAAATATTAAAAAAAAAAAAAAGATTAGTTCTCTCTCTTAGAATCAGGGTTGTGTGTTGTGATGAAGGATGGACAGAGAAGGAGAAAGTTGCAAGGCCCCAGGATTTTGTGCAATAATTTAGATGGTTCCTGTCCTTTGCAAAGGAGAATTGGATCCTGCCCTATTCAGACCAATAACAAATATTGTCAGCATTGCGCACTTTCGCACTTGACGAGCAAATTCCAGCTGTAAAGACAAACAAGTTGATGTGATACACTGACTAAGCCCTTTCCTGCAAAGCTGTGGCTTTCCTTTTGTTTAGGCATCATTTGGTGGGCATCATGAGAACAGAACGCTGACTGTACCATCCAGGCACATTTTCAAAACAATAGGTTTAGTCAGGGGGGGGGACATTTTGTATTTATTTGTAGACAAGCCAGCATGAAGTCACTTTTCAGCACCCGCCAGCTGTGATGGTTTCATTGCTGTTGTTGTTGTTCCCTCCCAGATAATTCGTGGGTGCGTTTGTTTGCTCCGAATCTTCACTTGCCCTCTCTTTGCAGGAGGTTGGGAGGACTAAAAATAATTCTCAAGACACTAAGAATTAGCTCTGGAAAGAATAGATCTTCTTTGGAAAGAGGATTCTGAATTGTATCATCTTTTTTCAACGCTGTCCAGGGTCATCTTGAGTTTCGCAATCCGGTCCTGGTTATTTGGTTTTATAGGCCGGTTTGATATTGGCTCTAGAAAAATGCAAGGCAAAATATCTCCATTTCCACCTTTTGCAACTTGAAGGTGTGTGGACTACAACTCCCAGAATTCTGCCAAGGTTGAAATTTCTAGCAGTGGCTCTGCTGGTTAGGGAGAATATGGAATCAAAGCTGATCTGTTTGGAGGATATCCCCATCACTTACCCAATTTGCAGTAGCCAACTGCACTGTTCTATCTTGTTAAATAGATTTGCTAGTGGTACAAAAGTCCATTTGTAGCTCAGGGGGTCTGAACTGCAAGGGGTCCTTGGTGCTCTCTGAGTTTGGTTATTATCTTGTAGGTGTTTCATTACCCAACTAGGTAACATCATCAATGCTAGAAGGGAATGAGGTTTGCAGAGTAGAGGAGAAAGAGGATTGTGAGGCCCTTGGTGCTCTCTGAGCTGGCTGGTTTTCTTGCAGATGTTTCATTACCCGACTAGGTAACATCATCAGTGCTAGAAGGGTTTGTGGAGGGAGGAGGAGGAAGAGGGAGAGGAGGAAGAGGGCAACTGTGGGGTCCTTGGCGTTCTCTGAGCTTGGTGGTTTTCTTGCAGATGTTTCACTACCCAACTAGGTAACATCATCAGTTCTAGAAGGGAATGGAGTTTGCAGAGTGGAAGAGAAGAGGAGGACACTGAGGTCCTTGGTGCTCTCTGAGCTTTGCTATTTTGTTGTAGACCTTTCCTTACCTTAGGTAACATCATCATTGCTAGATAACACGGTGCTAGATTAGCTGCTCTTATTGCACACATCTATAAACACACTGAAAGGGGAGACATAGCTTTTCCAGGATCTGGCTGTCCATAGAAAGGTCTTCTCCAACCCTCAAGGATGACTCAGTTGTGAGGATCCAGCCATTTGGTTCATTCAACAGATGAAAGTTAAAAACAACAACTGAGTTTGCACCATGGGTAAATCCGGCCAGAGTAACATTGGAAGAGAAAGATCAACTTTTAGTGATCAAGTGGTTTTCAAAAACGGTTATCAAGTGTCCAGGTTTGGTTCAGTTGGCATGCAGCTGGTCTTGGCCTCCCTTGTGGACAATCATGGTTTGATCCAGGCTTGTCCTCAACTGACGTTCTACTACCACAGTTTCCATCAGCTTTGGATCTAAACAGGCTCTGTGGTTTATGTAAAAAGTGAAATTATCCTGGGATGAAAGGATGATCTTAATTACATACTTTTGCGTGCAGCAACTTGAGTCAGCCGTCTGCCTTCCAAATGCGAATTGTGTTGTTTGACTTTAGCGATAACACAAACACTGAGCTCTTTCATGCAAGTTATTAACTCTGATGTACACACGTTTGTCCCTAATTGTTGTTTTTCACCTAAAGTGAACTGAGGTGGGATTAGTGAGTTGATGAAAGCTACACTTAAAAAAAGATAAGGGAGATGTATAATTTTAGAAGCCCCAAATATGTTTGTTTACGGAATTAGATTAGATAGGTTTTGGGTTTTTTTTCCCCCTTGGTGGTAAAATTGAATTTGTCCTCTGGTGTGATTATAGTCTAGACACTAGAGATAGTGCTTATTTTTAAAACCAGAATAATTGAAGAGAAGGCTTGAAATTCATACATTCTGTGACTTTTGCCTTAAGAATCTTTAGGAATAAGGAAATATCTGGGAAGAGAGCGGTTGAAATTTAAGATATATGTAGTACCCCAACCCATTCATTTAATGAGCACAAGGTATTTCCTTATTTCCTTTTCGTTTTAGTTCATTGGGCTTTTGATTGTAAACCATTTTTAAACAACAGGCATGTTGATCGAGCTAAGTTTGATCTGCTAATGAAATCCACCCCCCCGCCCTCCACTTTGATCTCTTTATAGCTGACGCCTTTTTCAGAGCGGCAATCAGTCTGGTTCCTGAGGTACCCAAGATGATCAGCATAGACGGGAAGCTGCGGCCTTCAGAAGCCTACCTCTTAGAATTCCTCTGCAACTTCTTTTCAACTCTGTTAATCGTTCCTGTAAGTGGAGAAGATAAGGAGGCTAGTAACACCAGTTAGCAATTGCCAGCTGAAGGCCGGGCCTTGCTTAGACAAGATAGTTTTCCTCCCCTTTGGCTGAAAATGTGGGAGATAGAAGGAAAGAGGCAAACGGCTTTCAAATCAAATCACTTCTCTGTGGCAGCCGTAAATCAGCAACCCGATAAAGATAAAACGAATTAAAATTTCTCTCTCTTGCTCCCTCACTGAAGTTAAAAAGAAAAGAAGTAAATACGGTTCTTCAAATGCAAAGAGGGTGCTGAGCCAAAAAATCTGGAACAGAACCTTTACCAAAAAAAAGCAAAAAACCCAACTTTGAGTCAATCTTGACCCCTGGCAATTGCTTGGATAAAACCCTGCAGTTTTCTTGGCAAGATTTGGGAAGTGGTTTGCCATTGCTTCCTTCCTAGGGCCGAGGGAGAGGGAGAGAGAGAGAGAGAGAGAGAGAGAGACACACACACACACAGAGCGCAGCCCAAGGTTGTCCAGCTGTGCCTAACATAAGACTAGAACTCTCAGTCTCCCATCTTTTTTGCTTGGTGCCTTAACCACTACACCAAAGTGGCTGCTTTTTGTAATTTTCATGGCCCTCTAAAATGTTGACTGTGAGTTCTTCTGCTTTGCACCACGTAAAGGCCGATTGCGCTTTTGCAGTAATAAGCAGAAAGCAAAACTCAGGAGGAGGAGAAGGAGAGGAAGAGGAGGAGGTGGAGGAGGACTGTAGGGTCCCTGGTGCTATCTGAGCGTGCTTGTTTTCTTGCAGAGTTTCATTACCCAACTGGGGTACCCAGTCGACCTAGGAAACATCATCAATACACCGATGGTGTTACCTAGTTGGATAAGGAAACATTTGCAAGAAAACAATCAAGATCAGAGAGCATCAAGGACCCCAGTCGTTCTCCTCCTCTTCCTCCTCCTCCTCCTCCTCCTCCTCCCCCTCCCCCTCCCCCTCCCCCTCCTCCTCCTCCCCAAAACATCAATCCCTTCTAAGACGGATGATGTTATCTAGTTGGGTAACGAAAAGTCTGCAGGAAACAACCAAGCTCAGAGAGCACCCAGGATGCCCTACTTGGAATGTCCTTGGAAGAGCTATATGCTGTTACTGGAAGACGTTCAGGAGAGCAACTGCATGTCCATTCAGACAAGTGACTCAACCCAGCGTCTGACTATTTCATCCCACCTCCCTCTATGTTGCATTCTAAGGCTTAGTCTTAAGCCCTCTGATATAAATCCATTTTAAGACATTAGCGTTCAGGGAAAGCGATCAGTCAATATGTGGTAGTCTCTCATCCGCCTTTGTTCCCCAGGACCATCCTGAACAAGGTGTGCTGTTCCTCGTGCGAGGTCTGCTCAACGTTATCCAGGATTACACTTGGGAAGATAACAGTGATGACAAAGTCAAAATTTACACCAATGTGGTGCATCTTCTGTCTGCAATGGGTCAGGAGACCTACCTCTATCACATAGACAAAGGTGAGAGGGAGATGGTGGCAGAAGGTTCCTCCATTGTTAGGTTTTACTTCAGATTTTTATTTTGCTTTAGATAATGGTTACTCTTCTAAATTCTCATTTCAGGTTGTTGTTTGATTTTTTATATATAGTTAGCCTTCTAAATTCATATTGACCTCCCTTTCCGCATGTAATCTTTCCCCCCCACCCAGTTGAATCTAATGATACCTTGTATGGCGGAGACACCAAATTTTTGGCAGAAACGAGCAGGTTGTGTGAAACGGTGATCAGCCAAATCTTGGAGCATTTGAAGAACCTTGGAAAAGATGAGGTGAGAATGGGCTGTTGGAGCTTTGTAACTGGAAAATAACCTTTCTCTCCTGCTTTTGTCTCTCTCTAGCCCGACGTGGAATCCTGATTTTTTGTGTGTGGTTTAATTAGAATCTCTTATCCGTAAAACTTGATTAAGTTGTAGGTCTCTGTAGTACAGGATACGGAGAGTTCTAGAGCAGGGATCTTGTTCAGAGTATTGCAGCGTAAATTCAGTGCCAGAAAAGTAAACACAGATGGCTGATGCTTCATTTAACTTCTTTATAAACACATAAAGTAAATTTTACCAACCAGCTGTAGATTTCTCCAACATGGAGCAAACTCTGATAGAAGCAGACATGTTACAGGTTCAGAGCAGCAATCCAGGAGCTCAGAAACAGACATCAGTTTCACTTTAGTTCAGCAGGCAAGCAAGACACACAGCAGAGGAGAGAAGCAGTTTCATTTTCAATAGGCAGACTCGGAGCTTAATGAAGCTGCAGAGCTTAATTAGAGCCACGCCTAAGCTACTTCTAGTTTCAGTTTCCAAACAGTCTCCATTGACTGACTTAATTGCTATGCCTATTCATTGCCTGACCTTGTTACCATGCTCCATTGCAGTTCATGAATATATTCTGACAGATCTCCAACTGGAATTCTGGGAGTTGAAGTCCACAAGTCTTAAAAGTTGCCAAGGTTGGAGACCCCCGTTCTAAAGGGTTCACAGACTTTCTCTCACCGCTGTAAGAAGGCAGCGTTTCACAACCAGGGCCACGTCCAGTTGTAGTAGATTTCAAATCCCAGGATTCCAACTGCCCAGCATAATCACTGATGAGAATTCTGGGAATTGAAGTCCACACACCTAGACGTTGCCCAGGGGCTGGTATAAACGGGTGGTCTGTGTTTGGACAGATTTCTGAATTTGGAGAATTCCACCCAGAAAACTATATGGGAATCAGCGCAGCTTGCACAGTATTGATGGGATACGGCCATTATCAAAACAACCGTCTCCCTTAACAATGGAAACCTTGGACTCAGCTGTGGTCGTTAAGTGGAGGATTACCTGTACCTTCATTGCTGCCATCTGGACCAGCTCTACCTTCCAAACGGTCTTCAATGGCAGCCCCGCGTAGAGCACACCGCAGCAATCCAGCTGACTGCATTTGTGGCAGCATTTGTTTTCCACGTCTGCCTCCCTAGTTATAACTCACCCTCTGGGCAACTGTTAAGACTGGCTGAGTTTCAAGAGGGTTCCAGTGAAGGATGAAACACATTAATTGATGGGACAGGTCAACCGTGATCGCCTCGCCAAGTCCTCTCCAAGAAATAGTTTTTTTTCCATGGATGAGTAGACGGCTGGTAACTCTCGGCTGAGAACTTCCTGGCTTTCTTTGCAAGCTTTATTCAGGGAAATGTACCTTTTGACAAAAGGAGAGTTCAGGAGGAGGACTTGGTCTTCCACAGGGGTGCTCAGTTGAGTTTGCCGTGGCATTTCCCCCCAAATTTAGCAAGACCAGGCAACCCACCGATCCCTTCTCGTTGTTTTCCACTTTTGACTTCTCTCACCCTCGACGTGAGACGTGGTGGCTCAGCGGCTAAGGACGCTGAGCTTGTTGATCGGAAAGGTCAGCAGTTCAGCGGTTTGAATCCCTAGCGCCGCGTCACGGAGTGAGCTCCCATGCCTTGTCCCAGCTTCTGCCAACCTGGCAGTTCGAAAGCATGTAAAAATGCAAGTGGACAAATAGGGACCACCTTTGGTGGAAAGAGAACAGCGTTCCTCTGTGCGCCTTCGGTGTTTAGTCATGCTGGCCACATGTCCATGGAGACGTCTTCGGATAGCGCTCTTTGGCTTTGTAATGGAGATGAGCACCGCCCCCTAGAGCTGGGAACAACTAGCACGGATGTGCGAGGGGAACCTTTTGATGTCCTACAAGGGCCCTTCCAATTCTGTTAATGTGCCAGGATTTCTTCATTTGTGTATTACATTTATAGGCCCAATGGCAAAGAGATTGTAGAAGTGTATTAGTCAATGTCTGAAGGACACTGGTTAGCCTGTGCCCTGCTATGCCACAGTGTCACATTAGGATATTCACCAAAGTCATATGTTATACATACACCTGATTTGGCTCTGGGCAACGATTGGTTCGTGGGTGAAATAACTGTAGCCAAACAAGAAGAGAATAAACACCTTTAATTGTGATTGCGGTGAACCTCTTTAAAACCAGTGGTGTAATAGTTGAGAGTGAAACTCCAGCCTTTCCAGTAGGGCTAGCCTTAGTTGGCAAATGGATGTTGAATGTGGGGCAAGGATCCTCTGTCGTTTGCAGTGATCTGCACCACTCTGCATAGGGTTAGTCCTTGACTTACAATCACAACTGAGATTAAGAATTTTCACTGCTAGGCAAGGCTCCCCTGATCTGACCACTTTTGCCAATGGTTGCTGAGCAAACCACTATGTTAAGTAAATCCTGTGGTCCCTAAGCAAATCTGGCTTAATATGATATGCTTAACATGACAGCAGTATCTGAGGGGCTGCCACAAAGAAGAGGGGCTTAAATTATTCTCCAAAGCCCCAGAAGGCAGGACAAGAAACAATGGATGGAAACTAATCAAGGAGAGAAGCAACCTGGAATTAAGGAGAAACCAGTGGAAGAGCTTGCCTCCAGAAGTGGTGGGTGGGTGGTTTTTAAGAAGAGACTGGACAGTCGTCTGAAATAATATAGTCTCCAACTTGAGCAGGGGGCTGGACTAGAAGACCTCCAAGGTCCCTTCCAGCTCTATTCTGTTTGAATTCACCTATCGATGTTATTTGTCGGAAGCCAGCTGGGAACATTGCAAACAGTGAACCTGGAATGCTGCAACTGTTATAAATACAGGCAAGGTTGCAAAATGCCTGAATGTTGATCACGTGATTGTGAGGAAGCTGCCAGTCCTCTTTAAGTGTGAAGATCTGTCGTTTGTCACTTTTCAGCGCCGCTGTAACTTTGGCCACTCATTGTTTGTAAATCAAGGACTACCTGTACTGCTTAGCCGCCCCTTAAACGGACCCTTTTCTTATCATCGGCAGACTCTAAAGCGTCAAAGTCACCTGGCCCTCTGCTTCTTCAATAGCCTCTTGGCTCACGCCGATCTGCGGAACAACAAACTCAACCAGTTGGCCGTCAACCTGTGGAACCTGGCTCAGAAACATGGCTTTGCGGACACCAAAACCACAGTAAGATGGAATAAAGGCCTGGTGTGGGTGTGGGTGTGTTGATGAGGAAAGAGCCGTGGTGGCGCAGTGGTCAGAATGCAGTATTGCAGGCTGACTCTGCCCACTGCCAGAAGCTCGATCCTGAAGTTGATTCCACTTTCTATTCTTCCGAGGTGGGTAAAATGAGGACCCAGATTGTTGGGGGCAAGAGGCTGACTCTGTAAACCGCTTAGAGAAAGCTGTGTAAAGCACAGGGAAGCGGTATATAAGTTTAAGTGCAGTTGCTACCACAACCTCTCTTTAGTTCACCTACAGCCCTTAATTTGACACAATAAATTCATGCCTGAATCACTGGACCTTAAAAACACCCTTTAGGAGGAGGGATGAGGCAGAGATGCATAACAACTTCAACTTTCACGATGCTTTTCCTCCCTGTTTCCTTTTCTAGGTCAAAACCTTGGAATACATCAAGCTGCAGAGTAAACACCCTGAATTCAGCCACTTTACAGAGCTGCTGCTACGGCTCCCTTTGCAGTCAAGAACTTAAATGGGTGTCGAACTGGGCAATTACATCCCTGGAAAGGTAGTTCTCCAAGCCCTTTAAACTCGCAAGCTGCCTCACAGGATGTGATCAGAGTTTGGTATCTTTTCCCTTTAAAAGGTCCCTTGGCGCACGATAGATTTACTCGGTTGGAGAAGAGAAGGTAAATTTTCCTGGTGATGCAGTCATTTTGGTAAAAAAAAAAAAATGGTTTTGTTTCCCCGCTACACAGCTGTTCATCATTAAACGTTGACTTTAATGTTAATGTTGGGTTAGTGAAATATTATCTTAATCATCACGGAGTGGAAAAAATAACTTTTAAATTCAAATTTGGCGGACTTGCAAAGGAAAGAAAGATGATTTGGGTTGGCAAGGCGAAAGAGAAAGGCAGTACTTACTAGCTTTAGAAAAGGGATAAACTAGAGTTATTTGACACCTTTAAAATATATGCTTTGAAATCATCTAGTCAAGAAAGCACAATTGGGAAAACGTTAACCTTTTGGGAAAGCCCCTGCAAAGTATATCCCAAACATTATGTTTAGTTTAATCAAAAGAAGGACTAGGGGAGGCATGATAGCAGGGGCTGCCACAAGGAAGAAGGGGTCAACCTAAGCACCAGAAGGCGGGAGACAAGAAGCAGTAAAATAGAAAGAATCAATCTAGAACGAAGGAGAAATTTCCTGACAGTTGGAACAACTGGGATAATTGTGAGAAGTTGTGAATACTCCAACACTGGAGGTTTTAAAGAAGGGATTTCCTGCTTGCGCATGAGGTTGGATTAGAAGACCTCTCAAGTCCGTTCCAACTCTTTATCCTGTTAGGTAGTGAAAATAATTGTGTTTGCAGCACAGATCAGTTAATTCACAATGCATTTCCTTCAAAATGCATTTAAAAAAAAATCTCGTAAGGATAGGAGGCATTTATATTCAGTATTAATCTTTGCAAGTAGTCCTTAGCTGGCTATTTTATGTTCCTATGATGCAGTCTTCATCTGCTTTTTAATTTATAATTGCCAGGGAGTGAGTGGAAGAGGTTTTGCTTTTAAATTGCTAGATGATGTAATCCTTCAAGAATAGGGGAGCAGCGTTTTAGAAAAAATATGCGTGTTGGTACAGCGCTGGCCTACAAAGCAAAAACGAAGGAATTCCAAACTGCAGAAGTCAGCGTTCAAAATAAGCAGCCTTAATCTCAGCTTGATTTTGTATCAATGTTAAGGCTGGATTTGAGGAAGGTCTGAAAGGAAAAGGTGAGGTCATACAACGTGAGGGGAGAGGGGGTGAGACAGAAGAAAAGGAGAATAAATGAGGTCAGGGAGAATAAAGGAAACCCTTGGTGCTCCCAGCTTGCTTGTTCACTTACAGGGGTTTCATTACCCAACTAGGTAATATCATCAGTGCTAGAAGGGAATTTTTATACGGGTGGCTTATCCTGTCAGCGTTGGTGGGAACGTGGCCGCCTTCTTAGTCGTTCCTTGATTAGGCTGTTTGCTATTTGATTATCTGCATAGATAGTTTCTTGATTGCCCAAACCACTTCTGTGTAAGCAGAGAGCAAACCCTACTCGCCTTCTAGCAGTGATGATGTTACCTAATTGGGTCATGAAATGTCATCAAGAAGACAAAGCTCAGAGACCACCAGGGACTCCAGGTTCAACTCTGAGCTATACAAATATGTCCTGGATTAGCAAAGAGGTGCAGAGATGCCTCTTGGCCAGCCATGAAGATTATAATCTCCCTTGTAGATACATATATTTACCTTGAGATACCACTTGAGACCGATGAATTGTAGAAACAAACTTTTAATAAAATTGGATGTAACATTGAAATAAACAAGATGGCTTTTTTCCCCCCTGGACACACAATCACTGTATGACAGAAGAGCACAACACTGAGGCCAGGACTGTAAATTTAATGTAGTCATTTGCCCAGGTGTTGAACAGACAAACTGTCTGCTCCCAAGATTCAGTGGCACAGTATGGAAACTCGCAGCAAAAATTGAGACTGCAGGCAAAACCACAGGTCACCTGCCTCGGATTTAAAATATGTTCTATTCTTACCTGCCACTTATTTAATTATATACTGTTAAACGACCGTAGCACAGTTACCCATCCTAAATCAAGTCAATCATGGCTCATCAGGCATATATCAATCATATCTATTTTCTTGTTGTAGATTTAAAAAAAAATAATTATAACCCATCTGGTTGGGGCAATTTAGCCTTCCCTTCCTCAGACTTCAAACTTAATAGATCTGGAAGCGTATTTGTCTATGTGCGCACCACTGGGAGCACTGGACTGGAACCCCAAGCCGATTCCGCGATGGTGCTTAAACTCCATGGCTTTCTTGAATTCTGCTTCTAGGTTATGTTGCAGTTCTTGCTCTCTGGGCCGGTCCAGAGCCAGGTTTGGTTTGTTAGCGTTGGCTGGAGCTGAACTCTGAGTTGGGACGAAGCCTTTTTTAAGCCCACCCATCAGTCTGTGAAATTTGGTCTTTTGCTCCAGACTTTCAAATGTTGCTGTGCTCCACTGGCCCAAACAATGATCCTGAAGAACAAGGGAGAAAGCTTTAGCAGGCTCTCTGCGGCTTAACTCTCTCTAAAATTGAAGAAGATGTAGACTTTCAGCAACAGTCAACACACCAGTGGTATCCCAGAGTCCCGGTCTTTCTCTCGCACTCTCCCTCCCTCTCCCCCCATCCTCCCTCTTTCTCTCTCTTTCTCTTTTTCTCTCCCCCTCCCCGTCTCTCTCCCCTTCTCTCTCCCTCTCTTTCTCTCCCCCCTCTCCCTTTCTTTCTCTTCCTCTCTCTCTCCTCTTTCTGTCTCCCTTTCTCTCCCTCTCTTCTTTCTCTCCCTCTTTCTCCCCCCTCCCCCTCCCTTTCTCCCTCTCTCCCTCCCTTTTTCTCTCTCCTTCTCTTTCTCTCTCCCCCTCTCCCTCTCTCTCCCTTTCTTTCTCCCTCCTCCCCCTCCCTTTCTCCCTCTCTCCCTCTTTTTCTCTCTTCTTTCTCTCCCTTTTTCACAAAGATGTCACAACTAATTCTTCCAAAGGAAATAGAGGGAAGGGGGGGAGGGGAACTGCCCCTTTTCGGGATCAAAGATGAGAATTACAATTTGCCAGAGGTCAGGCGCTACTGATCTGCTCCCAGAGTCTCTAGGGGTTCAGCTAATTGGCCCTGTGACATGACCTCAGGTTCTCAGTCAAAGGAGTGATTGGTGGATCCAGTCAGAGACGTGACTAGCGTGTTAAGCCGGCAGCGTTGCTCAACAGCTCGAGTGAAACTGGCTAGAGACAAAAGAAGTTTGCTTACCGATCCGTCCTTGGCAATCTTGGTTTTGCCAGATTCCCGGTCGATCTCTTCTTGAAGTTCTTGCCGTCTCACCTGAAGCAAGAAAGGATGGGTTTGAGTAAATCCACTGAGTAAACCTTGAGTAAAGACGAGTGACGACCAGGTTTCTTTAGGGCAATGTTTGTCCACCTTGGTAAGTTGAAGAGGTGTGGATTTTCAACTCCCAGAATTCCCCAGCCACCTTTGCTTTGCTCTGCTTTTGCTGGCTGGGGAATTCTGGGAGGGGAAGTCCACGGCAAGATTGAGAAACGCAGCTTCAGGAATATTTCTTTTTGATCCAAAATAAAGGACTTACTTTTAAATATTCTTTTACCTCCATGCAATACAAGCACGTCACACACAGACACTATTGCGGGATCTCCGTGAAGACAAAGCTAAGGAAAGCTGCACTGGTATAACAGACTACCCCTCTGAGGATTGAAACAGCACATGTGGAAACACACCCAAGCAAACCACACAATCGCTTCACGCAGAGGTGCTCAAATTCTCCAGTGCCCTGATTCCCTGGTGCCTGCAATCACAGGCCAAATAGAATTTTCTCAGTAAAAGAGGTTAGAGTAGATTGAGAGTACTTGTTTACATACAATTGTATGGATGATTACTCTAATGAACCTAGCTGGTTCTAAATAGGTGAGAGAAAGGAGAAAAGGAAAGGGGAAAAAAGGAGAGGAAAAAGGAAAGAAAAAAGGAGAGGAATGGAAAGGGGAGGAGAGGAAAAGGACTGGGTTTTTTTTTTTATTGGCTTCCCTTTTGAGGCTTGTGGACTTCCATACTGCACCTCCTGTAGCATTTCCCCAAATCCCCTTCCATACAAAAATCCAACATGGCTCAAGCACTGGACATCCAGAGAGGCCAGACAAGGGGCTGATGGCCATCCTGTCTCTCTCTCCTTTGCATCAAAACCAGCCCTCATCTTGACAATATTCCAACCCAGCCACAAGATAAAGAAATGATTGTACCTTGTCTATGTTCACTTCATCACAGTTTCCTTTTCTGAATGCCACCAATTTTATTTCATCGGCTGTGACCTGTTTCTTTAAATAAAATTAAATAAATAAATAAAGACACAATGCTTCAGGGTTAGGTATAGCAGGGTTAAAAAAAAAACAACAAAAAACCCTTGTTGTAATTCTCCCCAATCTCGTGTCCTGCTACATTTCCCATGCACCCTGCTAAACGGGATGCAAACCCTGATTGGGCTGTCCTACTCTTAAGCAGCTCCTGAATTCCAGTCATTTTGGAACCATAACTAGGCTGCCAGGCTAAAAAAGGACAAGAGGATAACATTTGGCAGTCAATTCTCTTCCTCTTTCTATTAAATTTCCCGGAGTCTAAGAGATGTGCAGAGCAATCAAAGGCCAAGAGATATCATAGCCATCACAGAAGCCTTGCTTGGACAGCGCAGATAAAAATAAACTGGACCGAAGCTTTTCAGCCTTCTAAATGAAAAGGTTGCTCAGAGTACATTTCTGGAGGCATTTGAAATGCCAACCTGAGCGTGAAATAGCTTGGAAGTATTAAGATGATGATCTGCAACACTCGGGGGAATTCAGCGCAAAGGATGGGACGCTCTTGTTGATAACCGGGCTGAGATTCAGTCCTGGGAATGCTGGCTTCTATTACAGCCAGATGCAGTTATTATCTCAAAAGATTGATCAATCAACTCATCCCAATCAACCAGGCAATCTTTAAATGGGGAGCATTTCAACCTTGGCAACTTTTAAGACTTGCGGATTTCAACTCCCAGAAGTCCCCAATGCTGACTGGGGAATTCTGGGAGTTGAAATCCGCAAGTCTTAAAAGTCCTCAAAGTTTGGACACTCCTGATTTAAGCTCTTTTGCTTTACATTTTTTTTTTCTTTTCTTTTCTTTTTCTCTTGGCATTCACAGCCACTCAAAACTATGCAACGATTATTTCCCCCCAGCCTCTTTTCGAGACCACATGGGAAGCTGGAACGCAGACTTGAAGGATTCCACTTTTCTTTATACGATTATATTATACGATTTAACCGAGAGCCTTCGCTTCACTTAAACAATCAGAAATCTGGAGTTCCCCCTTGAAAGGGTTAGGCTAGCAAAATATTACCTGTTGGGGTCCCCCCCCCCCCACCGTACAGCTTTCTCAAACCGCCAAGGTTTCCGAGATGGCAAAGATGATTGTTTCTGTGCCAGAATTGCAGTGGATAAAAGACTGGATTTTTCTTTCTTTTTTTAAAAAAAAGCCAGGTATTGAAAGTAAAGGAATTTGACTCGTGAGATCTGCTGTCGGCGGGGTGGGGGGTGGGTGGGATGAGAGTTGGGAGGTGATTTTGTTATATTGTACTTTATGTGATTCCTTTGGTTCGTTTTTAATTGTTTTAAATGTGGTTTTATATTCTGTAAACCACCTCGAGTCGCCATGGGCGAGTAGGCGGCAATATAAATTCAATAAATAAATAAATATAAATTTCTAAAGAAAAAAAAAATCAATGATCTTTGGGTTAGGGCAGAGGTCCCCAAACTTGGCAATTTTAAGACTTGTGGACTTCAACTCCCAGAATTCTCCAGCCATGCAATGCTGGTTATCCAGTCTAAGGCTCTCCCTCCTCTCTCCAAGGCCATTCCCTCAGACCATTATTCAAGGTTTCCCTTGCTCTACGACAGGGGGTCTTCAAACTTGGCAAGTTTAAGACTTGTGGACTTCAACTCCCAGAATTCTCCAGCCAGCTATGCTGGGTGAGGGGGAGAACAAAAGCTACCTTCCAACCATGACTGGAGAGGCTTCTGATTTCATGACCAGGAATGTACCGCAAAGTGTCTCCTGCCTGCATGTTACTCACTGTGTTTATTTTTCTTTGTCTGTTATTTTAGTGTTTGTGCTTTTTTTTTTAAAAAAAAGGAAAACCACTTCAAGCTTAACCCCAGCCCTACATTACAACCTGCACACGTGGCCCGAGGAGGGTGGGGGGTCCAAGGACAACAAGCAAGACTTGAGGAGGGGCTGGGCATTGGTTGGTTATCCTCTTATTAAAGGAAATTCCCCGCCCCCTAAAAAAACCCCATTGTCTTTTGAATGACTTGAACAAAATTTGAGGTCCAGAAGTCCAAGGTCCATTTTTTTTCCTTCCCACAGGGACTCAAAGAACCAATGGTCAAAGCAAAGGGCCGGAGATCAGGGCGCTTCGCAGCTGGAATTGTAGGTCCTCCTACAGAGGCTACATTGTAGGTCCTCCTACAAAATGTAGGTCCTCCTACAGAGGCTACAGGGTGGCAGTTTCATGGAAGAATTTCCTTTTCCGAGATATTCATAACGTTGTGGGGTTGAAAGGCCCAAAGAAATAGATCAAGTATCTTAAGAAGAGAAGCCCACGATTTGACTAACTCAGGGGTGTCCAACCTTGGCAACTTTAAGACTTGTGGACTTCAACTCCCAGAATTCCTCAGCCAGCAAAGCTCCACAAGTCTTAAAGTTGCCAAGGTTGGACACCCCTGGTCTAACTGATCTCAGCAGTTCAACAGGAATCCACCTGTCTGCAATTTAAATCTGCGATTCTTTCTCCTCTGGTTTGGGGTGATAACATATCAGGTTGTCTTTTATATGAACATCCCTGCAGGTATTTACAGAGTGTCTTCCCCTTCAGAGCCAAGCGAATAAATGTAATAAATAAGATCCACATCTTTGAAGTGAATCCTGCCGTCACGAAACCAAACCCAGCTTCCCCTGTTGAGGTAGCTTGTTGGGAGGCCAGCTGAGCAGCTTGCAGTTGGTGATCATGTGATCCCAAGGATGATGCATGCCATAAACATTGCCTGAATTTTGATCACGTGACCACAAGGATGCTGCAAGGATCCTAAGCGTGAGGACCAGTTAGGTGCAAATCACTATTTTTCTAAGCCATTGTTTTACTGCACAGGCATGAAATGAACGGTTTGTAAGTGGAGGACTAGCTGCACTATTAACTACTATTTTAAGTCCTGCTTTAGTTTAGTCCCACTGAAATTACCAAAGTGCCAGTTTCGTTCAGATCTAGCCCATAAATTAAAAAAAAAAAACCAACTACCAGCCCTCTCCAAGTATACCTTAGTTTCCGGTTTCATCTTTGCTTTCTTCCCTCCATCCCAAGAGTTTTCAATTTCCTTGTTTTTCCTCTTTTTCTTGACCTGCCGTTCTTGGCTGCCCTCAAATCCATCCTGGTCATCTCGTTTCACTTTGTGTTTCTTTGCTTTCTTTCTCTTTCCACCTGGCGCTCCCACCTTCGACGAGATGTCTTGGCCAGCTTCTGAAAAACGGCTTGCATCTCCGGTTTGTCTCTTGGCCTTCTTCTTTGCAGCCTTATTAGCCTTGCCAAGCCCTGCACTTTTCTCGGATCCGCATTTTAGACTATATTCACTCATCATATTGCAGTGGTTTTCCTGGATCTTGGCTAAGCAGGAAAGAGAAGCAGGACTTATTTTATTCAGCTTCTTCTTCTTCTTTTTCTTCTTCTGGATGGCTTCACTATCTTCTTCTGATCTACGGGCCAAATCGTTCCGTCGTTGCATAGGTCCATCCCTACTTTGGGCATCTTCGCACTTGTAGCTGGCAATGTCTTTTTTTGAAATGTTCTCGAGGTATTTTTTGTAGTACTCAAAGTATTTCTTCTCGACTTCGTCACCCACAACTTTCTGCTCAAGGGTCCTACTCTTTTTCTGACCGGAGGGCATTTCTTGGCAACCGGGTTTCAGTTCTGCAGAGATCTGCTTCACGTCCTCTTCACTGTCACCACTGTGTAAAAGCTCAAGGCAAGCAGGTTTGTCTTTTCGTTTTTCCTTTTTCTTCTTTTTCCTTTTCATCACCGATTCTTCATCTTGCCTGCCAACTTCAAGAACAGCCTTTTCGCCTTTCTTACTCACATGAAAATCAGTACCAGGCTGCCCTTCATCCAAACCATCGGAGTTTTGGATTTGTATACAAAAAAGCTTTCGGTCTTTCTTTTTTTTCAACACCTTGTTTCTTTTCTTGGTGTCTCTTAATTCTAAATCTGAGCTGCTTTCTATAACCACGGGAGAGCTTGCCCGTGCTTCCTTCTTTGATTCAGAGTCACTCTGTTTCTTCTTTGGATCTGGCAAATCTGAATTCGTTTCTTTTACCAAACATTTTAATTTTGGGGGCTTGGCTTTTTTGCCTAAACCTGAACAGTGTCTTTTGGGGCTTTCAATTATAATAACCTGGCCGCAATTAGGATCTTCAGCTTTGTTCCTTTTCCTTGCTGTTTGCTCAGAATTCTTCATATTTCGGAGAACTTCTCTGGAAGTGGGCACAAAAATTCACAAAAGAAAGAGGTTTTAAATTACAGAATTTATTACAAATGGCGAACAGACCTCAGCTTATTAAGTAGCATACATTTATCACAACACATATGCAAGGGCAATTATTTGTAACCGAATACTAAACAAGGCCAATTTCTTTTCAAGCTACAGGCAGTCCTCAACTTACAACAATGGAGCCCAAAATTTCTGTTGCTAATCAAGACAGTTGAGAAGAGAGTTGTGTCCACTTTAATGACCCTTTTTTGCCAGCTAAGCAAATTACTGCAGTTGTTGAGCAAATCTGGCTTCCCACATTGGCTTTGAAGGTGGCTGGGCGATCCCATGGCCCCGGGACACTGCAGCAGTCATAAATACATGCCAGTTGCCAACAACATACCTAATATTCCTTCCTCTTCCTATTCTCACAAGAACAACCCTATGAGGTAGGTTGGGCTGAGAGGGAGGGACTGGCCTAAGATCATCCAGCTGGCCTCCACGCCTAAGGCAGCACTACAACTCACCGTCTTCTAGTGGTTGGTACCCAGATGGCTTTTATGCCTAGGGGGAACTAGAACTCACCTGGTGATTGGCCCAAAGTCATCTAACTGGCTTCCATGACTAAGACAGCACTAGAACTCACCACCACCTAGTGATTGGCCCAAAGTCACCCAGCTGGCTTTCACGTCCAAGGTGGCACTAGAACTCACCATCTCCTAGTGATTGGCCCATAGTCACCTAGCTGGCTTTCACACCTAAAGCAGAATTACAGTTCACCATCTCCTGGTTATCGGCCCATAGTCATCCAGCTGGCTTTCATGCCCAAGGTGGCACTAGAACTCGCAATCTCCTGGCGATTGCCCCAAAGTCACCCGGCCAGTTTCCACACCTAAGATGGGACTAGAACTCACCGTCTCCCGGTTTCCAGCCCGCCCCAGAAAACGCTGTTGCAAAAATACACCCATTGCAGAGATTGCATTCGTGGAAGGGGCTGCACAGCTGTCCCCGCAAATTGCACCGGTGGCTGCATCGGTTTCCAGTCCAAAGGCGCTCTGCACAAGCCCCGAGGCACTCCCACCACCACCAATGATCCCCTTGCCAGACCCCCCCCCCCCAAAGCCCCCATTCCTGCTAAGACCCGGACTGAAATACCCGGGGAACCTTTCCCCAACCTGGCTCCCACGCAGCCCACCCAAGGGAGAACCCAACCACCCCCTCCCTGCTCACCTCGCTCGCCCCTCACCACGCGGGACATCGGGCACTTCCTCTCCCGCCGGTGGGGAGGGGAGGGGGAGGAGAGAGAGAGAGAGAGAGAGAGAGAGAATGAGGGGTAGAGCAACGCTTCCCGGCTCGACCCGGAAGTGAAAAAGCGGCGGGAGCACCGTCGCCTTAGAGACGCGGCTTGCCGTCGCCTAGCAACGGCTCCCTCGCTCGGGGCCCTTCCATGGCTTCTCCCGCCGCCGCTGAGGAGGCTCCGGTGCGGAGCCTCTGGGAGGAAATTTGCGCAGGTGGGGAGAGGCGGAGAATGAAGTCGTTAACCGGGGAGGGGTTCCCGGCGGGGGGGGGGACAGGTTGGCTCGTGTATGTGTGTGTGTGTGGGGAAAGTATCCCCAAATCCTTAATGGGGGAGTCTTTTGACTCAGGGATGCTGGCTTGCAGAGTTGTGGGCGGCCAGCAGGTGGCGGCAGAGAGAGCTTGGAAAGTTCGCAGGGCTTTGCTGAGCGTGCAAAGCTTTGAAGAGCCCAGTTTGCACCCCCAAAGGGTGTGCGTGTGTGTGTATGTGCAAACAGGCGTGCTTCTCCTTGGGGAGGACAAGCATGACTGGGGAGCAGAAATAGAGGTCCGCGCACACTTAGCTTTTATTGGAAAGACACCCCACCCCACCCCACCCCCCGAAGGGAATGAATGGGACAGCCTTGGTTACTTTCAGCTTTGGTTTGCACAGATGAACAGAACTGGAAGGGACCTTGTAGGTCATCTAGTCCAACCCGCCCTCCCTCCAAGCAGGAGACCCTACCTACACTGTTTCTGACAGATGGCAGTCCAGTATCTTCTGGAAAGCTTCCCGGGACGAAGCTCCCACAACTTCTGATTTCTGTTTAGTGGGGTGTTTCTCCAACTTGGCCACTGGAAGGCATGCGGGAACTTTTCAAGTCCACAGGTCCTCCAGTTAGCCAAGTTTGAAAAATATTGCATTAGTGTGTGTGGATGCCCGTGCCAAGACTATACACCAGACCGGATTAGATTTGATTAGTGCCTTGGAGTCAGTCTTGAGTTACCAGGAATAGCATGTATTTTAGCCTTCATTGAATAATAGCACTTGGCAATAGCGGTACCGCTTCACAGTGCTTTGCACTCTCTAAGCAGTTTACAGAGTCAGCCTATTGTCCCCCAACAATCTGGGTCTTCATTTTATCCACCTCAGAAGGATGGAAGGCTGAGTCAACCTTGAGCCTGGTGAGATTCGAACTGCCAAATTGCAGGCAGGCAGCAGAAGTAGCCTGCAGTACTGCATTCTAACCACTGTGCCGCTGCGGCTCTTAATAATCAGTTTCTGTATTCTTTGGTTTTCCTTTTAACATAGCAACATCATTTTCTTTAAAAGGACAACCAGGAAAAAAAAATTTCCCTATCTTATCTCTATAAACAAATCTTCAAAGCCAGGGCATTCCAATTTAGCCAAAAAAATCCTTTAAGGGCTTCCAGAAATGGCAACAAATTAAAAATCTTGATCTTTAATCCTCCAAATAGGATTCCGTGAGTTAATTTCTTTGCCTTTTCTCTTTGTCCCTTTCATTTTCTCTTTTGTTTTCTTGAAAACAAACAAACAACAGAATTTGAAGCCCAACAGCCTGTTCATCCGGATCACTTGGAAAAGAAAGAGGTACCTCCACCTGCCTTACAGGTAAAAAGAAAAATCCAGATAGTGGCTCTCTTCCATGTCTTTAAAAAAAAAATTCTGGAACTCTTTTATGCTCTTTAAAAAAACCAAGAAGATAAATATTCCCATACAACATTGCCAAAAGATTGTTATTATAGATACACAGCCCTTGTGCATAGAACCTTGTGAAAGATTACGGTATTTGAGGTATTTCAATTTCAAAGTGGGGAAAAAAGAGGCTGTTGTACAAGCGAGATGTGATAATGGCTGGGGAATTCTGGGAATTGAAGTCCACAAGTCTTAGGCAAGAATGGACACCAAAGGTCTGTTAAAGAGGTCAGGTGCATGGTAGCATGTAATCCAAATTGGGAATCCTGGCTTGTGGTGTGTTTCCAAATCCAAATTGCCTGTCGGGGTTTGTGCTGAGCTTCTGAGCTATTCAGCTCAGTCTTGTCAACCCCACCCCATGATTTTCCTCCAGCTTTGCCTGGAGATGCCAGAAGCTGAATTTAGTTATTTTTGCATGCCTGTCTGCCATGAAGGGCCAGCCCTCCCCTATGTAGCAAATCTCATTTTGCAGCTTGTACATTATATGTCTTAATATGAACTGACAGGCTCGGTTCACTGCAGCCAGCTTCGTCCTTACGAATCAGCCCTCTTGAGCTACACTCGGCTCTGGTTTTCTATGTGTCCTTACATATTTCAGATTCTGGTCTTAATCAGAAAAACTGCGAGTCGCCCCTAAGTTCTGTATTCCCCTTTTCCCCCCATTATCTAAAAAAAAATTAAAAATACCAGAATCCTTATTATTAAGAACTCTTTTCCCTAATGATCATTTAATTATTGTTTTCCTCCCATAATGAAGCTTATATGTGACTCTTTAAACACGTGCTCTATAAATTCCTGATCTTGGAAGTTTGGCTAATGCCTGGATCAAACCAAGAAACCTAAGCACTCAATCCAGGAAGATACATTTCTAACCCTTTAGATCAACTTCCCCAAGGCACACTCCAGACGTACAGTTTCATCCCCCAGAATTTCCCAAGGTGGCCGGAGATTCCTGGGAGTTAAAACACACCCCGCATTTTGTGGAGGGTATCCAGACGGAGAAATCATCATTTAAAGAATTATTGTGGGGCCCTTGGTGCTCTCTGAGCTTGGTTGTTTTCTTGCAGACATTTCATGACCCAACTAGATAACATCATCAGTGCTAGAAGGTAGTGGGGTTTGATCTCTGTTCACATACAAGTGGCTTACCCTGTCGGTGTTGGTGGAAGGTGTTTTTTTTTTGGTAGTTCTTTGATTGGGATGTTGTTTACTGCTATATTGTCGGTCTAGTGTTAATCTTGGTATTAACCTCTGCTTATTTGCGTGTTGATTGCTGGCGAGGCGGTGCTTTGCTAAAGTAAGTAAACTAATCAAGGTTAACAAAGTAATAAGCAACAACCTAATCAAAGAACCAACAAGAAGAAAACAACTCTCCCACTAATACTGATAGGGAAGCCACTGTACATAAATAGAGAGCAAACCCCACTATGCTCACTAGCACTGAAGATGTTACCTAGTTGGGTCAAGAAACATCTGCAAGAAAGCCACCAAGCTCAAAGAGCACCAAGGACTCCATAGTCGCAGTCCTCCTCCCCTTCCTCCCCCTCCCCTCCTCCTCCTCCTCCAGAGTAGGTTCAGAATCAAACCTTCATTTTGTTCTTCCTGGTGTTTATTTACATTGAAGACAGGCATTTATCTCTTTGTTTTTGGTGTTCAGCAGGTTCCCACTGCTGCTGGGCCACTGCCAGAGCTGCCGGAGCTGAGTGGAGCTGAGAGCAAGCCTGTGATTACGGAGGAAGCGCTGCCCCAGAAGACCCTGTCTCTTCTTTCTGCGCTGATAGCTCCTGAACCCCCCGACTTAAAAACATGTACGCCGCTGTCCTTGTGCAAGCTCCTCTTTCTTTATGAGGGACTCCTTTTGAAGAGGAAGCGAGGGAAAGGAAGGGACAACCAGTCTTAACCTCGATTTCTGCCCGTTTCCTCGTTGCAGTCTGTGGAGTCGGGGTTGGTTTGCCCACGTTCAGCTATTTTTACTGCAAGTTTTCAAACAGAGATGCAGAAAGAAAAAACGGACAAAAACACGTTCACGGGTAGTCCTCGACTTACGGTTCAAAGTTCCAACGGCACTAAAAAGGGACTTATGATCAGTTTTCTCACTTACAACCACTGCCGTTCCCCCACGCTCAAGTGATCAAAATTCGGGCGCTTGGCCACCGACTCATATTTATGACGGTCGCAGGGCCCCTGGGTCCCAAGATCCCCCTTCTGACAAGCAAAGGCAATGGGGCGGTAGCCAGATTCACTTAACAACTGGGTTTCTAACTTAACAACTGCATTGATTCACTTAACAACTGTGGAATGAAAGGCCGTGAAATGGGGCAAAACTCACTTAACAACTGCCTCACTTAAGCAACAGAAATGTTGGGCTCAGTTGAGATTGTACATCAAGAGCTTATCTGTAACGTCAAAAAACTAACTGTATTTATTGATTAGATTTTAATCCCACCTATCTAAGTTTTACAAATAACTCAAGGCAGCGAAGGTACATAATGCTCCTATTTTCCCTGCACCCTGTGAGGTGGGTGGTTGTCGAAAGGCCTAGCTGGGTGGAAGATGGAAGGAGGGAATAGAAAAAAAATGTAATTATTTGTTCAATTATTTAATAAATCTATAGAGCTCCCCCCCCCCCAACTCGCACCTAGGTGACTCTGGGTGGCTTACAACGGACGAGAGGAGAAAGTTAAAAGAATTAAGTGTAGCGACTAGGGAGGGAAGAAATGGGACCGTGAACCAGAGAGCTTGTTATATGATATGTAAATGGAACAGACTTAATATTTACATGGTTGTAAAAGCAAACATTGATCTGTCCAGGTACGCCCAGGGAATTCTTGGAATGCTACATTTTCCCAGTGCTTCTTCCCGGCATGGTAGAACTCTTGCACGAAGCCAAGAAGCAAAGATGTTTTGAGGTGAGTCCAAAATCGTTCTCAGAAGGATGTGTGACCTTCCAGAATCGCAAAGCCACCTTGATGGTTTTTATAGGAGGTAGACTAGAAGGCCTCCATGGTCCCCTTCCAACCTTCTGTTGTTCTATTATGGCCAGGCAGGACCCAGGGGAGGGGTCAAATCAGAGGTGGTGAATTCAGCAGGTTCTGACCAGTTCTGGAGAACCGGGAGTGGAAATTTTGAGCAGTTCTGAGAACCGGCCAATCCCGCCTCTGACGGGCCCCGCCAACCCCATCTCTCCTCTGCCTCCCATCGAGTCCCAGCTGATCGGCTGGGTCTTCTTTGGTTGCCCTGCACAGGAGAACAGAGCTGGAAAGCAGGTTAGTGGGGTGGGGAAGGAATGGGGATTTTGCAGTATATCCTCCCCTGCCACGCCCACCAAGCCACGCCCACAGAACCGGTAGTCCAAAAATTTGAATCCCACTACTGAGTGAAATGCATCATCAGTTCGGAGTCCTTTCACACCCACAAGAGTTCTAAGCCCAACCCAATTTGAATTCCATTGACCGTCATCTGCCGCCAATTTGCCTTGACCGTTAGTAGTTCAGATTCTTGTAGAGAGCAGAGCTAGCATGCCGTAAACCTGCATTCGTTTGAACAATCCTAGTTCCTGGTTTCTTGGTCAGAACATTAACCTTATCAAGCCTTCATTTCCATCTTTTAAACTTCTTTGTTGTTTTTCTGGACTGCCTTACAAGAGTTTGGTTAGTGGCCGAAGTTACAATGGCATTGAAAAAAAGGTGACTTACGTCCATTTTTCACACTTAACAGCCATTGCAGCGTCTCCAGGGTCACTGAGATCAAAACTGGCAACTGACTCATAGTTATGACGGTTGAAGTGTCCTGAAGTCACGTGATCACCTTTTGCAACCACCTGACCAGCCATGTCAAGGGGGAAGCCAGATTCACTTAACAACCGTGTTACTAACTTTCACCTCTGCAGCGATTCGCTTAATGGCTCATAGCCAGAAAGATGGTTAACATGGGGCAAAAACTCCCTTAGCAACCACCTCACTTAGCCACAGAAACACAGGTTATGAGGTTACGTGTTTCACTAGGAGTCCTGAACTGTGCAAAAGAGCATCTGTGGCGGTGGGCGTATCTGTAAAATAAAGCAAGCAGAGGGGCAGAAAATGATCCGAGGCCCCTGCATTGTGTTCCCGAGTGTAACGCAAACACCCGTCAAGAATGGGAGCATAATTCTCCTCGTGGAAAATAGTGTGCAGCCCATCTGCCGGTGAACAATGCACATTGTTATGGAGGTTTCCTGTGCATATCCGGGTGTGCATAACCCAGCCCAGCTGTGCGCAGAAATTGGCCTTCTTGCTTTCTTTAAAGGCAGCCGAGCCGAGCCTGAAAAATAAATACGGTAAGGCTGTTAACGCTTTTGGTGGCTCTGCCGGGACCTCCTCATTCCAGGAGAGCCATCCGTTTCGATCCATTATTGAATCTATACTGGAAAGATGATGCGCTAATCTCCCCAAGGGAGCCTGGAGACATAACTGTCTAGATGAGAGTTCTCCCTCCCCGGCTCTCTCCTTCTCTCTCCTTCCCCCTCTCTCTCCCCCTCCCTCACTCCTCTCTTCTTCTCCTCCTCCTCTCTCTCTCCCTCTCCTGTCACTTTCTCCTCTCTCTTTCTCTTTCTCCCTCTCCCCCTCTCTCCCTCTCCTTCCATCCCTCTCCCTCCCTCTCTTTATCTTTCCCTCTCCTCCTCTCTCTCTTCCTTCTCTCTCTCCCCCCTTTCCTTCTATCTCTCTTTCTCCCCCCTTTCCTTCTCTGTATCTGTCTCTCTCTCTCTCTTCCTTCCCTCTCTCCCCTCCTTCCTCCCTCTCTCTCTCTCTGCCCCCTCTTACTCTTCCTCTCTCCCTCCCTCTCCTTCTCTTGATCATTCTTTGATGGGGACGCCGTGAAGGTCATAAGCGCGAGGACCAGCCCTAAGTCACTTTTTTCAGGACCGTCATAACGTCGAACACTCAAATGGTCATCAGTCGGGCACCCATGTATTCGTTCTCCCTGGGACACAAGGACATATTCATACAGTTGCCATTATTACCTCCAGCTGATGCAATCACAGCCCATAAATACCATCATTTGCATGAATATTTATAGCCCACCATTATTTTTATAAACAACTCAAGGTGACAAAGAAACACACCCCATGCTCCTTCCTGCTCCTATTTTCCCCACCATGGCAGCCCCGTGAGGTGGGATGGGTTGAGAGAGAGAGAGAGAGAGAGGGGGGCATATGGCGTGGTCCTATACCCTCCCTTGTTGCCCCGTGGATGCCCTCCCTCGTTTCATCTGTTGGAACGTGGCCTCCGTTGCAATGTCCACTTGCCCTTTGGAGAGAAAGTAGAATAAAAATAACACCTCCTATCGTTTCTCATCATTGTTTTCCTGAACTTGATGTCTCTTCTGTTCTTCCAGAGGAAACAGACACGATTTATCGCTCTTGATTTCCTGACAGAGTGGCTATACAAGTAAGTTTCTTGCTCAGGGTTCAGTATTTGAAGATGGTTCCGTTATGTTTTTTCCTCCTCCTCCTAAGCAGAGAGCAATTCCGATCGTCCTCGACTCACAACAGCTCGTTTAGTGACCGTTCGAAGTTACAGCGGCACTGAAGAAGTGACTTATGACCATTTTTCACACTTACAGCCATTGCAGCGTCCCCATGGTCATTGAGATCAAAAGTCAGGCATTTGGCAACTGACTCGTATTTATGACGGTTGCAGTGTCCCAGCGTCACGTGTTCCCCATTTGTGACCTTCTGATGAGCAGAGTCAAACGGGGAAGCCAGATTCGTTTAACAACCTTGTTGTCAGGGTTCCATGTAAGAGACCCATATCAAGCAAAACTCCGAGGCAGGTAGATCCCTCAAAGAAAAGCTTTATTGGAAGGACCATGTTGGCACAGATCTGGTGAAAACCGACTCTGAAGTCTCCCGCGGTTTTCACCTAATTAAAAGTAAAAGTTTTTCTACTTTCTCAAAACCAGAGGTGGGTATTCAGCAGGTTCTGACCAGTTCTGGAGAACCGGTAGCAGAAATTTTGAGTAGTTCAGAGAACCTGCAAAGACCACCTCTGACTGGAGATTTTACAGTATCCTTCCCCTGCCACGCCCACCAAGCCACGCCCATAGAACTGGTAGTAAAAAAAAATTTGAATCCCACCACTGCTCAAAACCATCGGTCACATGGTCCAATCACGGTGCAGATTGGCAACTGGATGGCATCACTTCCTCCAACCAGGCGCGAGAATGTCCTTGGTTCTCAAGAGAAAATATTTTGTTTTGGCTAAGCATCCTTTCTATCTCAAATCTCCCCCGCTGTCAGGGCTCTGTCAGTTTCCCCCCATTTAAATCATGAGTCTCTAGCCGAACTTCCAAAACGTAAGATTTATTAGGAGAAGACATGCTGGCACTGCCTGGGTGCAGCCGACTCTGAGGCACATAATTCATTGTCACCCTTGATCCTGGTTTTCCCCCACCCCTCTGGGTGTATTGTAATTCATATTCTCCAATGGGACACATCCATAGCCCAGTGTCATCAATCATGCTCTCCAGTTAAGGCCGAAACTTCAGTCACCTAGAAACTATCTTTGAAAACATTTATGGAATGCAAGCTGTCCACTGATCCCCTCTCCCTTTTTGTTGGCAACTCTAAAAAGACCATACAAATATTTTATGAGTTAATACTCTCCCTATCGATCAGGTCAGCTTCAGGACTGACACTGAAGTGCTAGCTTCAGGGTTGACACAATCAAGTGTTACTAACTTGATTCACTTAACTGCGGCAAGGAAGATCGTAAAACGGGGCCAAAGCTCCCTCAATGAATGTCTCACTTAGCAATGGAAATTTGGGGCTCCATTGTGGCCGTAATTTGAGGACTGCCTGTACGCTTAGTCATCACTCTCAGTTTTATGCGTGTCTGCTTTTCCCCACGATGCTGATCCTTCCAGCCACAACGCGAAGAGACGAGATGAGCCCTTCGTGGAATTTTTCGAGATCCCTTTTGTGAAGGATTGGTTAAAGGACCAGTAAGTATTCCTCGTGGTTTACACCACTTCCCGTCTTTCGCCGTGCTTGCTTTTCTGTGAAAGAACGAAACGCAACCCACGTGTCTCTTTTCAGTTTCCATTTCTTCTTCCGTCAACGCCATCACAACCCTCCGATACACAGGTTAATACGGCCATCGCTTCCTTGCCAAGAATGTATTTTCCTAGATGTATTTGCACAAGGGAAGGGAATTTTCACTACGTTTTTCAGAAGTGGTTTGCCACTGGCTCCTTCCTAGGGCCGAGTGAGAGGGACTCGCCTGGAGTTTTTGTGTCTTGGGTAAGGGATAGACTGAATTGACTCACATACTGCTGTTTGTTTAACAATTAAATTCATTAATGAATTTAATTCAAGTAAGCAATTCTGGCTGGCTTATCGTTCTAAGTAGAATGAATGTAGGATAATGGAATCCCTGCCATTCAGGGACACAAGTTTCTCTAGGCCCAGAAACCAGGAGCCGGTGAATTCTAGTCCCACCTTAAGCAGGAAAGCCAACTGGATAGCTTTGGGCCAATCAGCAGGAGACTGGGAGTTCTAGTCACTCTCAGCACAGGGGAAAATAGGTAGAGCAAGGAGTATCACAGACGTTCACACTTGAATTACCTATAAATTTAGTTCAGCTTATTTTTCAATTGTCACTGCACCTCGTACAACGAAATTAAATGCCATCTCCAGTGTACATTATAACTATAAAAATAAAACACAAACATCCTTCGCATTCTATGCAATTGAATTGAAAACCCCTGATATTACATTAATATTGCACTGTACAGTAGAATTCAACAGAGCTACTGCCCTGGGATAGAAGCTGTTTTTCAGCCTATTTGTCCTTGTTTTTATTATCCTGTACCGTCTTCCAGATGGTAATAGTTCAAAAAAAAAAACAAAAAAAGAGTGCCAGGATGAGTTGGATCTTTGAGAATGTTTTGAAAGTTCTTAAGGCAGCGGGGGCTATAAAGCTCTTCCAAAGAGGGGAGAGGGCAACCCATGATCCTCTGGGCAATAAGTTAATAAAGGCATGATTAAAAACCCAACACATAAACAAACCAAGTTCCTCTGGGATAAGAACCTCGAGGCCCTGTTTTACACTGATGTATGTGGGTTTTCATTCTTAATGCTGCTCCTAAGAGCGCCCGTTGCGTTTCCCTATCCTGACTCCATCCTGACTGGGACGATGATTGGAGTGCAATTGGCCCCTTTGCACTTCGTGGATGGTTATGAGACATCCAGGATGCTGCCGGGAAGGAAGACAGGAGGGAGGATATAATAAGAACATTGTGCCATATTCAGCTGGCCGGGCCTCGCATTCAAATTCACCCAGGGCCCATAGGGCCAGGCCATGAAAAGGAAATCGCCAAGACATTTCTCCGTGGGCGGGGTGGCTTCCTGTGTCACTTGCCCACAGCCAGCTGGTTCCTAGCGGGCATCCGACTCAGGTGACGATGCCCTTCAGTAAGCTGGCATTGTCAAGATTGTCAGAACCTCATCAGGCGGGCCGCTTGTCATATCCTACTCTCATTCTCTGTATCCTCCAAAGAATTTCTCTCCGGCTTGCTTCCACCACCCCCTCCGTCCGTGTCGTCAACATGGCTGCTATTTACTTTTGTTTCGCTCACACGTTTTGGGAAGCGGGTGGGAAGTATGTCAAGTGTTCGTCCAGGCGGCGGCCGGCGTTCCCATCCCACTCCCTTCTCCTTTTCATATTCTAATGCCCACCCCCCACCCCCCAAGTCTGCTAGTCTGGGTCGCCTTTACAGCTCCCATCCCTCCTGCTAGTTTTCAATTGACCCTCAGGGCTAATTTGGCATGGCTGAGTGGCTTTGCATTCGCTTGGTCTGATGAATGATAAGAGACAATGGCAGCCTTCCAGTATTTGAGGGGCTGCCCGAAGAAGAAGAAGAAGAAGAAGAGGGGGAACAGCCTATTCCTCAAAGCACCTGAGGGCAAGACAAGAAGTAACAGATGGAAACTGATCAAGGAGAAGTAACCTAGAACTAAGGAGGAATTTCCTAACAGCGAGAACAATCAATCAGCCGAACAACTTGTCAGAAGAATTTGTGGGTGTTCCCACACTGGAAGTTTTTAAGAAGAAATTGGACAACCATTTGTCCTGCTTGACCAGGGCGGGGTTGGACTAGAAGACCTCCAAGGTCCCTTCCAACTCTGTTATTCTGTTTCTGAATATCATCCGTCTGCCTGTCCTTACACCAGCTGGTAGCCTAATAATTCCTTTTCAAGTCCCTGATATTGGGCCGGCTTCTAGGGCGTAATGCTGAGGATGCTTACCGATTCCTCTCTCTTTATTTAAAGAAGTCCTGATCTGTAAAACACACAGGAAGCCAAGGTGTGCGTAACCCGGTTTCTAAAATTGTATTTATTTGCACGGTCGAATGATACTCCCGCCTTCCTTCTCCAAGGAAACTCTCCAGGGGGTTAACGAGGTTTAAAACAAGCAGACCGCGAGAAATAAAATTAAAATGCAGCTTGAAATTAACAATGGAATAAAGATGAACAATCCAACCACTGAAAGCTGACGGAATAACTCGGAATGACCTTTTATTGCATTCAGACAATGGATTAAAGACAAATGGATTGAAAACTGAAGAAGTGAAAAGGGGAGAGAAGAACACTCAGGATTGGGTTTTAAGCCACGTCCACACTGGATCGGAGGCATTTTGAAGTGCAGAAAGTGTATTGGGCTTATACTAGCCTTTCTCAGCCTAGGCAACTTTTAAGATGTATGGACTTCAACTCCCAGAATCCCCCAGCCAGCCATGGACCTGGGATAGGCAAATATTGATGTTTGGTGGTATTAGAGGTATCGTTGCAGGACGTAAGCTGTTCCAAGTAAAGCTGCCTTTTGCAATTGACTGATGGGGATGCCGTCAATGCCGATGATCTGGTGCTCCAGATGTTTGGGGGTTGCACCAAAGGTGCCTGTTGCTATTGGCACAAACCTTTGCTTGCTTTCTTTTGCCACGGTCACTCCATTTCTACTTGCAGGTCTTTGTATTTTGTTACCCTTCCCAGTTTCTTTCTTTCTTTCTTTCTTTCTTTCTTTCTTTCTTTCTTTCTTTCTTTCTTTCTTTCTTTCTTTCTTTCTTTCTTTCTTTCTTTCTTTCT
>NW_020769332.1:10814455-10835094 GCF_900518735.1 Pseudonaja textilis
TTTCTTTTCTTTTCTTTTCTTTTCTTTTCTTTTCTTTTCTTTTCTTTCTTTCTTGACATATGCGAACATGTTTTTCATCCCTTGCATAAGAAGCACATCATGACTGCGCTTGATGACCATCCCTTGTGTGCTAGCATTGTTCTGCAAGGACAACTGGCCCTTGTGCCTTCATCTCAGATATATTCACTCACTGTTTATTGGAGCAGCTCTCCCTGAAGTTATGGCGATGATGGAAAGGTTTTCCCGTCCCTCCTCAACTTGCAAAACAAAAAAAATCCCCTTTCACATGATCAGATGAAAAGGAAAATATTTCCCTTTTGCTTGCACTGTGTTTGTTTAAAAGAACCGTTCCTTTTTTTTTAAGGCATTTTTTTACTCACTATGAGTTGGCAGACCCAAGACTGAACTTTGTGGGGATTTCATAAGCCTGCTCCTTTGTGGCCCATCACATGATAACAAAATTGTTTATTCAGGGAAAGTTTTCCCCCCTGCACACCACCCAAACAATGGCACATCTGTCCTTTGCAAACAGCAGCCTTCATTCAAAATGTGCACAAAAGCTGCCATTCTCTTTCCTGAAACTTTGTGGTTCAGGGTGGAAACGTATCAATGGGCAATGTGTCGTGCGTTGGAACAGGCATGCGGCTTTCTCCTTCTCGAATGCTTGAGATTCTTCTCCTAAGTTTAGGAATACTAATATCTTCCCAAAGGACGTGAGAATTGTGGAGGCTGGAGTCTGCCTGATAATTGTCTATCCTACGTCATCTAAGAAGCTCAGTAATAGCGTATTATGGTATAAGTAAGAAAATAATAGTTATAATCATGAGGTATAACATTATGTAGTCAAAAGAGATTATACTGTATGATGGGAATTGATATAGCCAATATATATCAATGTTGTACAATTGGAACTTTGACTAATACTAAGGAGAAAAGCACAATTTTTTTTTTTAAAGAAATATTTGGATTTATTCAAGGGATGTCCAACCTGTCAACGTTAAAACTTACGGTCTTCAACTCCCAGAATTCTCAAGCCAGGGAATTGAAGCCCACAAGTCTCTGGGAGTTGAAGTCCACAAGTCTTAAAGTTGCCAAGGCTGGACACCCCTGGTTTATACCAAATGATAGCCTTTCATTTAATTTGGTCTTTTTTTTCCCTTGACCGGCCTCCGTCCATACAAAATCATGACCCTCCTTTCAAAATCAAGCAACATGCTTGCGTGAGCCTGAATGTTAAAAGAGTGTGTTTGCATCCAGTGCCACTTAGGTGCCAGGGAGGGCACGGACATTGGATCTGGTCAGTAGCAGCTGAGAATGCAGCCTTCCAAACCCCACAGCCCCATAGAGAGGTCAATGCCGCTGCAGAGCTCCAAGTTCTCTCTCCGTGTATATGTGTTTATGTGTGCCTAGGTGTCTTTGAAATTGTGCTTTGAGAGGCACCGCCAAAGCCAGGAAGATCGTAGTAAGTCTGAAATGTACAATCTTCCTGGGGATTTTTTTTTTAAAAAATACACCTCTATCCAGGTTCATGCATCACACAGAGCACTAGTAAGTTTCATTTAGTCAGAGCAACATAAACTCAGTTTTAATGCCTTGGAAACGTACATTACGGCTTAGTGCGAGTCTTTTCAAACTTTATAGCACTGCGACTCTCTAAAACAGGGATGTCGAACCTTGCAAATTTCATGACTTGTGGACTGTCAACTCCCGGGAATGCCCAACCAGCTTTCCTGGGGAATTCTGGGAGTTGAAGTCCACAAGTCTTAAAACATTGCAAGGTTGGACACTCCCGATTTAAGAAGTCACCAAGAATTGAGACCCCATTTTAAACATCCGCATATGAATATTTTCCATTTTTTGACTGCCAAAAAAGGTTTTAATAATAAGAGACCAAAAACGTGTATTTTCAGTGGGAACCAAACTGGAAGACTCTGAGGAGGCCAGTCCAAATCTCTCGAAAACTCTAATGGTGGATAGGTCAAAGACACCTGAGATCAAAGCAAAGATTAATAAGGACCAGCTTAGCAGCTCCAAGCTTGCAGAGAATTCATCCCAGGTAAGATGCATCAGCCTCTTTGAATTATAGTCGTATTCTTCAGAATTATGGGTTCAGGGTCCCAAATCATCTGCTTGCTGGTGTAGGGCATAAGGGAAGTGACCTTGACCTAAATATGCAAGAACTATTTTACTTATTTGTATCCCACCTTTATCGTTTTTATAAATATGAACGGATCCAACACACCTTCCTCCTCTTCCTATTTTTTTTTTCCACCACCACAACCCTGTGAAGTGGGTTGGAATGAGAGTGAAATGCCCAAAGTTATCCAGTTGGCTTTCATGGCTAAAGCGAGACTAGAACTCACCATCTCCTGGTGATTGGCTAAAAGTTATCCAGTTGACTTTCATGTCTAAGGTAGGACTAGAACTCACCATCTCCTGGTGATTGGCTAAAAGTTATCCAGTTGACTTTCATGTCTAAGGTAGGACTAGAACTCACCATCTCCTGGTGATTGGTCTAAAGTCACCCAGCAGGCTTTCATGTCTAAGGTAGGACTAGAACTCACCATCTCCTAGCCTGGTGCCTTCACCAAACTGGCTCTCATTTCAATACAGTATCAATAGATATAAGCCATATAAACCGAAGTGGTGCATTTTTAAGAATGCAAAGGGGTCCTGAGATAAAAATATTTTGAGAACCGCTGCTGTCTGGTAGCTACACAGGGAAAACACGTCATCCTTGCCAACCATTTCAACATCACCCAAATTGTGTCACAAAGCGAGTGTGTGCAGTCTGTTTGCAAGCATCTGATGTGCTCGCCAAGAATATGTTCCTTTAAATTAACGACAAACTTATTATGAAAAACACCCTAAGAGCTTTAGGCCGACCAATATGCAAAGTACTTTTCTCCTTCCCCCTTAATTCTAGAAGCATTAGCAGCTGAAAGGATAAAGTAAAAATAAAAAAAGAATCTCTTGGGACCAAATTCAGCCGACGGCAGCTGTGCTCATTGAACTGTACCCACCGCACAAACATTGACACACAAAAGCTTTTAAGCAAAACAAAACAAAACAGGAAAAAAAAAAACAATGACCAGGCCATTGTAAGTAAATAGTAATTCTTTATTTTTTTTATTTTCTTCATTAAGAACAGCATTTTGAAAATAAAATGTATCTTTCTTGCCCAGGCTTTATAACTCTCCTTTTTGTTTAGTTTAAATTTCATATCTCTTTATGTACAAGTCCATTATGGTACACAATTGATTGTCTCAAAAACCTTTCCAGAGGATGTAGAATATGAAATGGTACGCAACGGTCAACAGGACAGGGAAGGAGGGAACGTTATTAAAAAAAAGCACATTAATACATTTAATAAATATTTACATATATTATCAAAAGAAGAAGAGAGCACTTGTCATTTTAATAAAAAGCACCGGTTGGGTTATCTGATAGGGATAGAAGAGTAGTCAGATTATAATATATAATAGGAGATTTGAGAAAAAAAAATATATATATATATATATATTTTTCTCAAATCTCCTAATCAAGGCTACAATTGCTTCTGATTCTGCTGCGTTGAGTTTAAAACGGAAGCTTCGAGCAGTAAATTAGCCAAAGCAATGTTCCCCAAAAGCAGATTTCAGTTAATATTGCAAAACACCTTGCTTAATTTAGGATTCAGACATGGAAATCCAGGCCTTCTCAAACATCAGCCATGATGGTGGAACTCTCTTTCCTAAACTTGGATGCCCTTCAGATGCATGGACTCTTAACTCCCAGAATTCCCCACCAGGGTGGCCAATGTTCCTGAGGATTCTGGGGGCCCAAGACTCCTGATTTTGCACCAAACTTGAGAAGGTTGAGCATGAACTCATTACCTATCTGATCCCCACAGAACGAAAGCTTAATGGAAATGGACAGTCGATGAATGTAAATGGAGGTATATCTCAGGGCCAATGACGTCAAGCCAGAAACCCTCCCGATTGGCCAGCCCTGTTTTCTATATATATTTCATGCGTGGTCCTCCAAGCTATTCAGCTGTGGAAAAGGGGTGCAGCTGACAGGAAGTTAAGACCACTGGACATGCACCAAGATTAGTAGAATGAAAGCATGCTTAATGTTTTATTAGGCCCCAGCACTGTGACCAGTCACTGGAAAGATTGCTATCGGCTTTGAGAAGGTGCAGTTTGCAAGCAGCCGGAGCCAGCCCGAGAATTGGAAGAGAAGGAGAAAGGCCCGAGGTGGGGCTCCCATTTTATGCAGACAAGCTTTCTTCATGCTTTCTCCGTGGGGAGAACGGCCTTCCCTCAAACTTACAGAACATTACCCAACTTTTCTCCTTCCTTCAACCCTTCGCTGGGTGGCATTTGTTATTTGATGCCAGAGCTCCGGAATCTGGGCTGCAAGGATCAAGACCTCCTCTAGATGGCTGCAAAGAGCTCAGAAAACTCTTATCTCTCTGCTGCCATCTGGCGGTCAGCTGGATGTTTTCAGCCCAATTCTGCAAGTCCAGGGAAAATCCACCACTCTTCTGCCAAACAATCCAGCATGGAACTTAAGCAGCCTTGCTCGGACTGCATCTGACGTTCAAATTGTACCTTCCCAATTTGCCGGGGTTGGTGGTGGAAATTTGATCCGGCTCATTTCCCCAACTGCTGTATAAATTGCCTTCTAGCGTGCTTTTCTACGTTGGGGAATTTGCTGTATTTTTCTAGTTACATTAATCGGCAGTCACAAAGCACAGAATAATATTGATGCTTCCTAAAGCAAGCTGCTGTGAAAAGCCCAGCTAGTTTCTCTTCCCGTGGGTTAAGCGCCTCTCCAGATGCTCTACATTTTGAACAAAAAGCAAACACCATACAACTTTTTGCAACTTTTAACACAAAGAGATACAGCTCAACTCAAGGGTGTCTTTTAAACGGTTTGTAACAAGAGGCGTTTTGGGGGGAGAGTTGTAGCAGCAGCAGCAGCAGCAAACATCAGAAATCACAGAATAATAATGATAATAATAATAATAATAATAGTGATAGTTCGAGAAAATAATAATCCCTTCTTTATAGTTTTATCGGCACGCCTCCCACCACTAGGAGGCATGGCCCAGGTTCACAGGAGAGGTTAGGAGGAGTCCAACCCTGTCTTTTAAGCTCCCAAACTGCCATTGATTTAACGGGAAGGAGGACCGCTAAATCCTTCCTTGTCTAAAAGAAGAAGAAAAATAAACACAAATTGGACAGTCTCAGAACCGTCTAAAAGTGGCCTTTTCCTCCAGTTAAAAACAGCACAATTCCGTCTCTTTCCTCTTGTTCACATTCAACTGGGGAAAGTAATTAATTCCAACTGTTTACCCCAGGTTCATCATGCGCATTTTGGTAATAAAAATAGTTTCAAAACCCCATTTTCACACGTATCAAATCTCTGTCCTGCATAGACCCACGGTAACGTTATATATAACGAATGCCCACCTTATTAAAAAATATTGCTTTGTATTTTAAACAGGAGGTTAAGAGAACATCCAGTTTCCCCACAATCTTACAAAATGAAATCAGGTTTACATCAAGTTAAATTTTGCAAATTCCCGGAACGCAACAATGCAGGTTTTTCCTCTTGTACGTAAGCCTGTGTGGGCCACAAAAAATTATTGCTGTTTTTTAACTTGGCAATTTTTTAAAAAGACTAAACTTGCTAAAATGATCGTGGCAACAAGAGCAATTTAGAATTCATAGAACAAAGAAAAGTGTCTGTGTTGCACATACTGGCTGGTTTTACACCCGTTACACCCTCCTAAATAAGCCAGGTGATGCCAACGGTTGTGCCTTGCAAAACGCACCGACGTGGCGTCTACCGTCACATTTATTTCAAGGTTTTTTCACACTCTGCTTTTTTTCCACACTAAACAAGGATATTCAGAGCTGACTAGAGCGGATACATAAATGAATAACAGTGTTTTATTAGCCCTTCCTTCCGCCAAACAGCAACAAGACTCAAGTAAACCATAAACAAAGAAAGCAGTTCTTAACAGGAAGAAAAGAGAAAGAAACAATGTTAGCAAAACATTAAAGTGCACCAAATTTGATGGGGCAAGGAGTTTATATTCCCTATTCCCTATACCTCAGTCCGAATAAAGATTGCCTTTAGAACCACTTATAGGTAAAATGGACTCTTTACTAGTGCTACAGCAGATATCTAAGATTTTTCAGAATAATTCTTGGTTCAGGGTATTACATAATGGCATGTCCTCACATCATACTACTACTACTACTACTACTACTACTACTACTATTATTATTATTATTATTATTATTATTATTATTATTCCTAATGCTAATATTTATATGTAGAAAATTAGCACGCCAGAGAGAGATTCATTCAAAATCTTTCCTGAGAAGACAGAATGTATCTTTTGAAAATGGACAGGTCTGAGTGCAAGAAACTGACATATAATATAAAATAGCATTTGGACAGTTTACCTCCTTATTCCCTACAGATATATTTATTACCCAGACAGTGAGGTTGGGTATATTAACCAGTAGGATGAAACAGATAGAATTAGTTAAATTGAAAACCAGGGACATGAAAAGGAAAAATAAAATAAAAAAATTCCTCAAAAACCAATTGATTACATTTCATTTTTTTTTTCTTCTAAGAACCAGCGAGCAGCTTTGCAAATCTGAAGGATTCGGCAATCTTATTTCTGCTACCACTGTCAATCGCCCATTTACAAAGCGAATCGCTTTAGACTAAGTGCAAAACAATAAAATGAATCCTTTGAGATATTTCATACCGTCCTGCTTTTATTAATCGCTCCCTCTCTCTCCCTCCCTCCCTCCTTCCCCGCCTGTCTCTCACACACATACACACAAATGCTCACGCGCACGCACACACGCACACACCTCTCAACCAAACAATCGGACTTGCTTTTTTTAGTCTCTAGGAAAGCAGAAAGCAGGTGCTAGCTAGCCAGCCGAATGTAAAAATGGCAAATCTACATGCTTTAAAATGCTCACCCACGAAAGGAATGCTTCACCAAACATCACTGAAATCATAGCAATGTGAAAAGGCAGAAAGAATTAGGGGGTTGTGTGACAAAGGAGCGGGGGCGGGGGGGGAAGGAGAGAGGAGAGGAAGATATTCTCAACGTCCGTGTGAAAACGATCGAAGGATAATAATAATAATAATAATAATAGTAGTAACAGCCATAATAACCCAACGTTCCAGATACACACGAGAAAAGGCAATCAATGTGCAAAACAAGGTTGCAGTCCATGAGGCTTCAGTGTTCAACTAGGATGGGGAATGAAGAGTGGGGGGTGGTTTAAGGTCGCCCCTGTGGAGAGGATTTCCTGGCCTGAGAAGGACCTCAGGTTTGAATTCGTGATGAGGACAATACGTTTGGTGATCCACCATCTTCCTTTTTTGGGGGGGAAACTCTCGGGAAGCCTGGAGGGTTCTCTTTCTCCCTTCCTGGTCTTTCTCCTGAGCTACCTGTCTGGCACCTGAAGTTTTTCCCCTTCTGGAGATACAATTGGCGAGACTTTGCCCCTCTGTGACCTTGGTCAGCCGGGCAGATGGTTTCCTTGGTCCTGCCAAATGCACCCTAATGGCCAACTGCTCTGTATTGCTTCTTGGGAGAAGAGGAGTTGGGTGAAAGCTCGTCAGGTTTCAAGAAGAGCAGAACCACCTGCGAAGACACCACTGACTTTGGGTCACTGTTGACACCTGATCTGGGTTACCCACAAGCGCGCACGCACACACACACACCAGCACCTTGGGCGTGGAGAGGGTAGCACCCTGTCCCATCGCTCGAGGTTCCCTAGTGCAGCTCCACAGCTTACTCTAATTCGGCGTTTCTCAAAGTTGGCCCCTTTAAGACAGGGTGGACTCCAACTCCCAGAATTCCTCAGCCCACGTGAAGCCCACCCGTCTTAAAGGGGCCAAGCTTGAGAAGCCTTGCTCTAAACCAGGGGTCTCCAAAGTTTTAAGAAGGGTGGACTTCAGTTCCCAGAATTCCTCAGCCAGCGTTCTGAAAGTTGAAACCCACCAGTCTTAAAGTTGCCGGATTTGGAGACCCCACCTGCCCTAAATGCCCCCCCCCATGAACGCTGTTCAGAGAGTAGCAAAGAAGCCAAAAGGCCTCCTTTTGTGTTGACCACACACAAAGCACAATTGCATGAATGAAAGACCTTTGCCCCTTCCAAAGCCTTCCCACTTCCTTATATATATATGAAATGTTGCTTAGGTCTACTTTGTAAAGTTCAGTCAGCTTCTATCGCCTTGCGGAGGTCCCTGATAGTTAGCTTATCGATTTGACAGTGCTCATATTTATTTTTTGTTTCGTTTATTCATTTTATTACAAAAAAAAAGGGAGAAAAGAACTCAGAGCTATCGGTTTCTAGGACCTTCCACACACACACACACACACCCCCGATGGATTTCCTCCCTCTGAAAAACACACACTTTGGGGGGTGGGATTGGGGGGGAAATCAATTTTTGTTAATGGATTCTGTCTCTCTCTCTCTCTCTTCCTCTATGACCTCTAAGCTTTTCACCATAGGTGTCTTCCAGTGTAACTTGGTGGCGCAGTTGGAATCTGGAAATAAGGACAATACATCCACGATTAAGCATTTTGGAGCGTTGAGAAAATCTCTGCTTTAAACTCAATCCCATTACACAGCTCTGCTTTGCACAGGTAGCCCTTGACTTATGGCCACACAATTGAGCCCAACATTTCCGTTGCTAAGCGAGACGGCTGGGAAGTGAAACTTTGCCCTATTTTACGAACTTCCTTGCCACCGCCGTTAAATGAATCGTCGCGGTGCTTAAGTTAGCAAGCGAAATCTGGCTTCCCCGTTGACTTTGCTTGTCAGAAGGTTGCAAAAACGGGACACACGGCGACCGTCATAAATAGGAGTCGGTTGCCAAGCCTCCGAATTTTGAACACGGAGATACTGGCGACGGTCATGAGAAAAAAAACAACCAGAAATCACTTTTTTCAGCGCTGTTGTAACTTTTGCAACCGTCACTAAAAACGAACCGTTGTAAGTCAAGGACTGCCTGTGCTCTTTCTTTTCCTCTTTTTCTTCCATTAATAATGAAAACAAATCCTCGGGTTTCTATATTCACTTGCTTGGTTCTACTGCCTTGAATTCATCAGAGATTTTTAACTCCTGAACCCTACTAAGGATGAGATATCCTTTTCATGAGTGAGCAACACATAACAGCCCACTTTGCTCTGTTTTTACCTTCCCACCTGCCCCAAAATATCCTCATTGGGGTTTGGCTAAACTGCAGAGGTCACCAAACTTGGCAACTTTTAAGACTTGTGGACTTCAAACACCCGGCATTCTCTGGCTGGAGAATTCAGGGAATTGAAGTCCACAAGTCTTAAAGTTGCCAAGTTTGAAGGCCTCTGGGCTAAAGAGTTAGTTGCAGAATGGGCTCCTGAGTTTCAGAAAGCCAACTGCTTGCAGATAAAACCAGCCAAACAGGTGGGAGATGAGGATGGTTCACAATTCAAAACACTTCAAGCGTGGAGTGACATGTCAGATAGCCCTCTGCTGCTGGCTGAACTGAGGCTCATAGTCTTCCTGCCGATATGGGTCTGGAGGAGACGGACAGTATGTTTGTTTGTTTTTTCAACACCCGCCTCTCACCATCCCTGCCCCCCCCCCTCCAAAACAGGATGCAAAGGTGAAAAAAAAAATGCAAATTGCCTGATGGAGTCAGCAGCCGACTTAAAAGGACGCGCGAACCTAAGCTCTATGGAGCAGAAGCCAAACGAGTGGCATTTTGAAGCAGGCCACCATAGCAGAACTATGATCACAGCAGTTAAGCAGCTGGGGTGGATTGGGGTGGGGTGGGGGGAGAGAGAGAGCATCGCTGGTGGGCCAACAGAAGTGGAGGGAGATAAAGAGCGGATAGGATCAAGCGTTTGGGCAGCTCCTTGGTCCACGCAGACCCTAGGCAACCCAAAGGAGATAATAAGGAATCTGGAAGGAATCTTTTGAAGCAACCACCTGGGACCTTGACTGCTGTGGGTAGGAACTCTGTGAGACGGGCCCTTGTTTTTTTTTTTTGCAAAGCCACACATATTTAAAGGAAGGACACCACCAATGGATGGTAGTCCATCTATAAAGAAAACAAAAAACGAGGCGGTTGATTGGTTGGGAAAAGGAGCCACGGTTAATGCTCAATGGACAAAGAAGCGAGTGAGCTTTCCTAGAGACGTCATCTCTGGTTTCTCAGACCAGAAGAACATTTGTGACCCTTCCGATATATATATTTTTTCCACTGGAGGAAATGGACAGAATAAAATCATTCTTCCCTTCTCACGGAAAGAAAAGAAGAGATGGCGTGGTTGTGTTAGTGCCCAGAGAACAATCTGAGCAAAGACAAAAAACTTGACTGGCTCAACGGAATTTGGAATTCAGCCCTGCCTGCATTTTTGGGTGGGTTGAAGCTTCCCGTGTCCCGTTCTCACCCCGCCCCGCTCCCCCGTCTTTCTCCTCTGCTCCCCAATATCGGCAAGCATCCAACCGAAGGAAGTTCTGAGTTGAAAGCAGCGGTTGAGCCTTTCCCCCCTAAGGGGTAGCTTCTTCTACGCATCCCATTTTGATACTTACAGTCCCACCGTTCAAGACAACCGCCATCTCGGTGGGTTGGTAGACGTTGCTTCGGAAGGGAGCGCTTGCACGGCTTCCCAAGCTGCCGTTGCGAAATCCTGCCGTCCGTAACGCTGCGCGATGTTGAGGAAGAGGCGGGGAAAGAAGACAGAAAGAAGGAAAAGTGACTTTGGGGTGGAAAACCAAAAATAGAAAAGTTGGGAGTTCTGCATAGATGGCTTTTAAGGCGGTGAGAAGATCTACAGGCAGGATTTTTAATTCCAGGCAGGACCTGGGACAGCTCCAACTTACCGTAGTTTTCCACCTGTAGGAGAAGGAATGGCAGAGCCTGGGGGGGTGGAGTTAAATGAGGGATTAGCTTAGAATCCTTATGTAGCCACAAGTGAGCTAAGCCCAATTCTCCTTTAATCCTGTTGACTCTTATCTAATAATTCCAAGCAGGTGCTTGGGTAGTTGAGAATATTCCTGTACGTAAGCATGAGTAGCTATAAATCAGATTAATTGGACCTTCACAGGTGGATTTGATCTTTCACACCTGGCACCACTTCACCTCAAAATGAAGCCTTACACACATGCCATAAGCTGAAATATTTATTTGACAACAGAGAAATCTAAACCAAACAGGGGAAGAAATATATATAAGGGCCATAAACTGTATCTGCCAGTGTAAAGGAAATACTCCCTCCGCAATAAATATAAACAATCTACTTAATGTTTTAACAAATAAAGTTTAAAGTAAACTAAAGGAACATGGGGTTTTGCAAATCGTATCAAGATCTTTTTGGGGGGTGTAAGAGAATTTATTTCAGGTCATCATTAAATATTTAATATTTCTGTCCAACCAACAATGGGAGACAGCTGAAAATGTACCTAACATTAGAAACCCAAACTGTAAAGACGTCCAAAAGATAACCTGCTTGATAATGATATAGAGAATTATGGATGTCGTAGGACAAGCAAAGATTTTTGAGATTACTGATAGTACTTGATTTACAACCATTTACTTAGTAACTGAAATTATAACAGCACTGAAAAAAAGTGATTTATCTACTGATTTATTGCTGAATATAGCCAGTAAGAGTCAGCCCTAAATTGATGCTAGATAAGAGTTAACAGCATTCAAGAGAGTTGTGGGACTGTAATGACTCTAGGTCGATTACTCTCTTGACTCCACCTCCAGGCTCTGTCTATCCTTCTCCTACACAACTTAATTATTCCTATGAGTTAAGCATCATTAGATGGGGACATCTCACTGAAGCATTGTCCTCAGTGCTGTCTTTAGAGTGAAGACCACTTATCTTATTCCTAGATTCATTTATGAATTATGACTATTCCAGATGGCTTGCTTTGGCTGGACGTGTGTGCTCAATGCGGCAATAAGGTTGAAAAAGAAAAGGAATTTATCAAAATACCAGTTCTGTAATTTTCTCCATCCATATATGAAGGTGCATGATTTTTAAAAATGCCAAAGAAACACCAAACGATAGATTTGTTCCGCCATATAGAAACCTTCTATTCCCCTGGGGAAAATGTCAGGATATTGTAAATCAATGGCATATTGCTTTATTGAACTAAGATCAAGCCAACTTGCTACAATGCACTCTTGAGTGTGCAAAGATAATTGATTCAGCTGGCAGAAAAGGAAACACACATTCAGGGTTTTTCAGCAATAAATCTTTTAGACTCAAGTCTCACAGCTTGCCACTTTCCTCAATAAAGAAAGGGAAGAAGAAAAGGAGAAAAGAGAGACCGCTCTTCAAAAGCAGTCAAATGGCTGTTAAATCATCTCAGTGCCAGTGAACAGAGATTAGTCTGAAAGAAAATCCCCTGGATCCGTTCCCCACCAGATGTTGCTGAATTATAATTCCTATAATTCCACTAACGGGGCCAGAATTGAGGGATGCTGGGAACTGTAGTTCAGCAGCACAGTTCTCCTCAACTTCTGCTATTAAGGATTCCAGCAGAAATTCAGGCACTCGGTGCCAAACAGGAATGACGCATGGCGTCTAACTCAAGGTGAAAACTGGACAGGAAATTGCAATTCATCACAAAGAGGCCTGGGAACAAAATGCAATCTTCAATCTCGTAGCTATGCGGATCAGGAGATACTTAGCGTGAAACTATATGCTAGATCCCAGAAGAGAAAGCATAGTTAGGCTGTTCTGACACCATCGACTGCTAGGTGGGCAGGAACAGGAGCTCAGTCTGTGGTGCGGCACTGGGGTCTCGAACCCAACCTGTCAGCTTTCCAGATGAAAAGCTCAGCATCTTTAACCATTGAGCCAATGTGCTTCTCTAGTCAATTAATACTGTAGTAAGCACTAACTTGGTGCTAGATAAGAAGTCGGCAGAATTCAAGCAGGTTTGGCCTTAAACCATTTATGAGAGCCTAATGATTCTAGGCTAATTCTTCTATTAACTCCACACACAGGCTATGCTTTTCTCTCTTCTACAAGCAGTTCCTGTTTGAGTCCATCCCCCAGTTCCTGTCTGAGTTATTGCTACTACTACATTGCTACCACTCTATAAAACCTTAGTAAGACCACACCTAGTGTACTGCATCCAGTTTTGGTCACCACACTATAAAAAAGATGTTGAGACTCTAGAAAAAGTGCAGAGAAGAGCAACCAGGATGATTAAGGGACTGGAGGCTAAAATATATGAAGAACGGTTGCAGGAACTGGGCCTGGCTAGTCTAGGGAAGAGAAGGATCAGGGGAGACAGGAGAGCAGTCTTCCAATATTTGAGGGGCTGCCACAGAGAGGAGGAAGGGGTCAAGCTATTTTCTAAAGCACCCGAAGGCCAGACAAGGAATAATGGATGGAAACTGAACAAGGAGAGATTCAACCTGGAAATAAGGAGAAGCTTTCTGATAGTGAGAACAATCCACCCATGGAACAGAAGTTCCCCTTGGAAGTTGTGGGAGCTTCATCCCTGGAGGCTTTGAAGAAGAGATTGGACTTTAAAATACTCCATTCTCAAATTTTTATTTGGTCAATCTTTCCACGTTATTACGACCCGCGTCAAGCACCCTCAGCCCCATCCTAAACCAACAGACGCTCACCTGCATTATGTTCATCCATTGAAAAAGCTTTATTCTCCATGTAACTCCGAGGAAGCTGGAGCTCATCCTCGAAAGCAGTCTCACGCATCCGCGGTTGCGAGGTGTCGAAGTAGTTGGGCGTGTTCTCTTGCTCAGATGGAAGGATGGCACAGTGAACCTCTGGGATGGCATAGAAGATTAGGAAGACCCAGCCGTTGGCTACCAGAGCCACTGCTAGGGTGGGATCCTGCCACTGATCTCTCCTCCCCAGTTCCTTGTTACCGTACAGGTACATAGTCAGCCAAGCCACCCAAATGAGGATTGAGAAGAAACTGGTGATGATGAGGCACACCCCGTTCTTCTTCCACTTCTTAAATTTCCCACACAAGGTGAAGAAGGAGAAGCACAGGGTGACCACCATCAAGAACATCACGTAGATGGAGGCCATGGCAAAATCCGTGGGCTCGTAGTGGCAGGCCAGCTTTCCTTCCCTCACAATCGTCAGTATCAGCCACTCTGTGGCAATGATGACCTGGACCAAGGCGATGCAGATGGCGATTCCGGCCAGCTGCCATCCCGATGGGCTTTTGCCATGGCGGACCAGCCTCCGGAGCCGCCAGGCTTGAGCGAGCAAGCAGGAGAAGCAGACGGCGAAGAGGACTCCCCAGGAGAACCTGCGGACGCAGCAGACGGTCTCGTCCTCTTCGATGATGTACGCAAAGGCCAAGCCAAAGAGAGCCAAGGTCCCTAAAAAGAAGAGGAAATGGAGGCCCAGCGGGCTCCTCTTCTCCTTGCCTTTGATGAAGGGCAGCCTCACCAGCAAGATCAACTTGAGGAGCAGCGTGGTCAAGACCCCTGCCCCTGCCACAGCCTCAATCACGATTCCCCAGATAGCATCCAGATCACACAGGGCAACATGTTGAGGAAGAAGGTCCAGTCCACATCCTCGTGGAGTACTGGAGTTTTCAGAGGAGCCATAGTCAACCACAAAGAGCAGGAGAAGGCCAACCGTAAGGGAAGTGGACATTTTTCTATCTGGAAACAAAAGGACAAAGAGAATAAGATGATAATTTGCCTGATACTTCCTACTTCTAGGCAATTCCCCGCTCCTTCCCCCAGAGAAGATGGTGCTAGAACTGCCAGAAGGCCAAGCCAGCATGGCTACTACATCGGCTGAAATCTCCAGGAGATTAAATGCAGCATACGGAGAACAAGAGCGCCCAACCTTGGCCACTTGAAGACTTGTGGTCTTCAACTCCCCAAATTCCCCAGCCAGCCATGGGGAATTCTGGGAGTTGAGGTCCACAGGTCTTAAAGTTGCCCACGTTGGACACCCTTTGATGTAGAAGATCCCATGTAGACACTCTTTGTCCTCCATAACATCTGGGTTACCTGATCACGGCCTATCAACAAACTGGAAATTGAGGCCTTCCCTCCAAACCATCAGCAATTTGTGCGAATTTTACATTCCTACATTTTCCAGGGAGAGCCAATTTGGCGCCTGCCGATTAAAAGCACTGCATTAGATATCAGGAGACTGGGAATTCTAGTCCTGCCTTAGGTGCAAAAACCAGGCAGGCTAATCACTCATTCTCAAACCCAGGGAGGAGATACTAGCAATCCACTTCTGAAAAACATTGCCAAGAAAAATATGTCACGGAAGGTGACTTGGATGACACTCAGTCACCCAGGTAAAGTTATCTGAAGGTTGAGTTGTGGCAACTGGACTTATTAGTGAGTCCAGTTAAAAATAATAAATAATTATAATTTACTTGTTTGTTTGTTTGTTTCTGAGCAGTGAAATGTCTCAAACTAACAACAAGAAGTCCAATTGCCATGAGTCAACCCTTCATATTGCCAAGAGCTGCAATCTGCAGGGACTTGTTGCTGGGGTGACCAAGTCTTTGGGTTGACTTTCTGGACCGTAACCACAGCCACGCTAAGAGTTTTCATCATCTACGCTTCAGCTACTCAAAGAGTTGAAGGCTTTTGGATGAACACCGCAGTGCTACTGCAAAATATTTGTTGAAAAAGCGGGGGTGGGGAAAGAACGCTACTCTGACTCCAGAACCGAAACCTTTGCTGCAGTTCTGATAATTTCACACACACACACACACACACTTCCCTGGAGGATATCGCAACGAGTGGGAATTCTGCCCAGTTCCTTCCCAGATACTTCGAAAAGAATCAGCTTCGAGGCAGATCGCAGAGCACAATGAAAGCCAAGCGATGAGCAGCCTTCTAAAAAAAAAAAAAAGTGACTCCTGAACTTGTAATTGATGAGGGCATTGTGCTTACACACACACACACACACACACACACACACATAAAATAATGCCTTCACTGCTTCTTCTCCTTCTGTATCATAAATGCTGCAGGCTGTCAGCCCTGCACTTTTTGCCGCTGAATGACCCAATGCAGAGAAACAGCAGTAGGGATGAAAAATGCCGTCAGGCTATTTTTAGAAGACCTAAGTCCAACTGGAATCCAAGTGGGATGTGGAGTTCGGCCATCAATCCCCTTCCCCAAATATAGCAGGCCTACCATCACATGTTCAAGGGCTTCCTTTGGAGCTCCTGGGAATAACAAAAAACTATCTCGGCACACACACCCCTCTGTGAATCGAACTGGAACATTCCAAAGATTGTGTAAGAATCAAGAGGCCACCTGCATTTCGTGGGTTGCCGAACAGGAGCAGTTTAATTTCCTGCTCTGGAATAAAACCAGATTTTAAGGAGTAGAGAGAGACCCGGAGTTTGGAGCAATGTAAATTGCTTGCTCAGGGTTGGTCTCCATCAGAGAGGGAAGCTACTCCGCTTATGGATGGTGGACACTAGTTGGAAAGCCATAGCTACTAGAGAGTTGGTCTCCATCAGAGACAGAAGGCATCCTACTTATGGTTGACACTGGTTGGAAATCCATGGATTTCAGGGTTGGTCTCTCTCAAAGAGTGAAGGGACCACTTATTTGCTTAGAAAATGCATATGGGCATCTATTTCACATATCAACTCTGGGCAGCTAACAACAATCCACCAAAATAATGTAATAATAAAACCTCCATCAATGAACCAGAAGCAGAATTAAAATAATCAATAGACACAATAACCAGGACTAACCTCCTAACCAAACGTAAACTCATCTAACGCCCTGCTCCACCATCTAGGAGGAGAGCCATGGCTTCGTGACTTGCTGAATGCCAAGGCCCTGTGATGACCCAGGGCATGGCACAAAGGCAACACAGTCAGATGATCATCAAGAGCCTCTTTATTAGCTCTAACTTTACCCCCAATGTCCAGGTTACCTTCTGGCCAGAGAAAAACTTTGACAAACAGCCTTTGACTGCAGAAAATTAAGTCCAAAACATCGTCAACACAAACTGTAACTTGAAGTCCAAACAAGCCAAACTGAAGTAATTAGTTTAGCAGGGCTGGAGCAAGAATTTCAGACTTGGAGGCACGGCAAAACTCACACAGTTGGGAAGATGCCAGGAACACAAATATGCCACGACAACACAGGATAAAGTCACGTTTGCTCCCAGCAGCCTGCTGCTCGCAGCCTGCCTTTCTTATCAACTGCCTTCCCAGCTGTGGTTTATGAAGGGAATCAGGGCCCTTTCCTCCCATGTAAGCCACACAACCCACGTTGCTCTCTGTTCTTCCCTGCGTGCCCTAGGATGAAGAGGGGGTGGGCTTGGGTCTTCCTCTGAACTCCCTCTCCCTTGTTCTACCACTTCCCTGCTCTGCCCAGCCAGACTTTGCCCTTCCCCAGCCAACAGAGCCACACTCCCGCTCCCTGTCAGCTGTCTGGCTTCCTCCTCGGATTTAGACTCCAACAGGGGCACGACAGGCCCTTTGAATCCAAGGAAGTAGCCTATCCCATTGGGCAGGTGCTACAACAGAGAAGGGGCATCTCCTAGATCCCACCAGGTCGTAATTTAATAGAGGAACCGTGGGAGTTTGCACTAGGTGGGGAAACTATTTGTGTATTGCAATGGCTACTCTCCAGGGACAGGGGACAATAGAAGTTCAGTAGTTGAAGGTACTAAGTGTTCCTCCAGTCTGGATCCCCTTTCACAGGAAGCAGACTTATACCAGACTCAGCCCAACAAAACCAGTGGGATTCACTGGTCACTGATCCTATTGCATGGGGAAACCAAAGTTGAGCCCAGGACTTTGAAGACACACAGCAAAACCCATAATTCTGGGCTGCAGTGCCTTTCTGTCCTCAGGATCCAAGGATGATATAAACAGGACACCATCAGAAACCTTAACTGTCCAACTTGGCCTTGCGTAACCGAATAGCTGTCCCACACGGAAACCTTATTCCCGTAGCCACCTAACTGTAAAATTGCTTTGGCACCTTCACAATTGTACCAACATCCTGAATCTGTATTCTTCCTTCGCCTGGTTGTTGTTGTTATTATTATTTTTAAAGAAGCATGAAATTAGCCTTCAGAGGAAGACCCCAAAGAGCATCCAGCCTTACTGGGTTTCTCTTGAACCAACCCCTGACCAAGATAGCCAGCAGCTTTGGTCCAATCTTGTGAATTTCAGCACACCCTTGGTTAAACAATGCAGCTTTTGCACCCGAGGTCCCCTTTTAATACTGCTTTCAGGAGCCTGATGAAGGAGGAGGAGAGGGGGAGGGGGAGGAGGAGGAGGAGGAGGAGGAGGAGGAGAAGAAGAAAAAGAAGAAGAAGAAGAAGAAGAAGAAGAAGAAGAAGAAGAAGAAGAAGAAGAAGAAGAAGAAGAAGAAGAAGAAGAAGAAGAAGAAGAAGCTGCTCTGTTAACTCGGCCCTTGCTATCTCCAGCTGTGGCTGCTCTGCCTGCCAAAAACCTTGTTTTCTCTCTCCTCTCCTCTCTCCCACCCCACCCCACCAAGTGCAATACAGCCAACAACACATAACTCACTCTACCACCTGACCCCAAAGAGTGGCGTTTTACTTAATGCGTTCCTCCCCGAACATTTGCAATCCAGAAGTTCCTTCTTCAACTTCATGCATAAGCGGCTCAGTCTGCGTTTCTGATAAACAATGCCTGTTTGGGTGGCGTTTCGTTTTCTGGCATGTTTACTCCTCTACTCCGAACAAGGTTCATTCCCAGATGGGTCTCTCTTTATCAGATCTGAGGAGCGTTAAGAACAAATCCATGACCGTCTCGTCTCCTCCAGGCTGTGTCAACAACAACTCCCCTCCCTTGGAGAGGCCCATAGCCTCTTTGGGGATCATTCCTTTATCTGCAGTTCAGTTTCTCACTCCCTTTATCTTAGAAGAAACAGACTTTCGCCAACTAACAAACGGCCGCGCTTCGTTGGATCAACGGCCTGGATAATTAATGTATAGAACATTCACTCTATTCTTACAATCCACCTTAATTCAAAACAACAGAGGGAAACTCATCAAGGACGGAAGCAACCTGGAATTAAGGAGAAACTTCCTAACGATGAGGACAACTAACCAGTGGAACAGCTTGCCACTAGAAATCGTGGGCGCTCCCATCACTGGAGGCTTTTAAGAAGAGACTGGGCAACCACTTGTCTGTGATGGCCAGCGTCTTCTGCTTGAGCAAGGGGTTGGACTAGAAGACCTCCAAGGTCCCTTCCAACTCTGTTTATTCTATTCTATTCTCTATTCTCCTCCTCCTCCTCCTCTTCTTCTCCTCTTGACTCTTGACGAATGTATCTTTTCCTTTAGGCACACTGAGAGCATTTGCACCAAGACAAATTCTATTCTATTCTCTATTACTCTCCTCCTCCTCCTCCTCCTCCTCCCCTTGACGAATGTATCTTTTCTTTTATGTACACTGAGAGCATTTGCATCAAGACAAATTCCTTGTGTTTCCAATCACCCTTGGCCAATAAAGAATTCTATTCTATTTTATTTTATTCTATTCTATTCTATTCTAGTCTAGTCTAGTCTATTCTATTCTATTCTATTCTTTCCATTATTCTATTCTATTTTCTGTTCTATGTTCTATTCTATATTCTATTCTATTCTTTATTCTGTTCCTTATTCTATTCTATTCTGTTTTCTATTCTATATTTCAAACCCCAGGCCCCCCCCGGGGGGGGGGCTCTTGAGGAGAGCTGTCCCGTCTGATTACGACCACCGCCCCTCTTCCCCCCCCCCAAAAAAACAAAAACAACCCTAGAGATCCTTGGAAATCTCTCTCTCTCTTTCTCTCTCTCTCTCTCCCCCCGTCGCCCCACCAGCCCTCGCTTCTTGCTCTGCACCCCGCAAAAGTGGAAGCGTCGCCCGCGTTGGCTGTCGCCGCGCAAAAACCCGCCTTCGCTTCGCGCCATCCCTTTTAGGCACCCGGCCGTCCGGTCCTCCAGGCGGGTCGGGTGCCTCTTTCTCGCCGTCTGCCCCGGGCCTGATGGGCGGTGTAGTCCCGAGCTCTCTTTGGAGGGCGCAGGAGCCGGAAAAAGCGCTCCGCAGCCGCGCAGATCCTCGCTCTTTCCCACCCACCCCCCTCCCAAGCCCCACGCAGCCGCCCTTCCTCGGCCACACTTGCGCCCATCACTTCCAAAGTTCTTCCGAAAGGGCGCTCGGTCTTTCTAGCGCGAGCCGTCCGCTCCGGATGACCCCCCCAGCTTACCCGAGAGCCCGTTCCCGAGAGACCGGCGGGGCTCCGGCGAAGCGCGCGCGCCCTCCGCTTTCGGGGGCAAGCGAGGCCGGGATGGGGATCGCCTTCAAGCCCAGCCGAGAGCCAGGTGTTGAAGGAGCGGGGGGGGGGGGGCGAGAGGGCGGCCCGGCTAGCGCTCCCTTCCCTCCTCCTCTCCTCCTCCTCCTCCTCCGTCGCTTCTCCAGCGCCTGGGCTGCGTCGGTTTTCTGCAGTCCCCGAGCCTGGTGGCCGCGGTCCCTTTGGGCGGCAGCAACGCCAAGACCCATCATCCCCATTACAAAGCCCGCTTCCCTCCTCCTTCCCCGGCGATAGTGCCAGGCTCCAAGACCCATCATCCCCACTTTAAAGCCCGCTTCC
>NW_020769332.1:10857263-10870693 GCF_900518735.1 Pseudonaja textilis
GGCGTGGCTTGGTGGGCGTGGTGTGGCATGGTAGGCGTGGCTTGGTGGGCGTGGCAGGAAAAGGATACTGCAAAATCCCCATTCCCACCCCACCCCACCCCACTAACCTGCTTTCCAGCTCTGTTCTCCTGTGCAGGGCAACCAAAGGAGACCCAGCCAATCAGCTGTAGGCCTGGCTTGATGGGCATGGTGTTCTGTGGGCGTGGCTTGGTGGCTGTGGCCTGGTGGGTGTGGCAGGGGAAGTTTACTGCAAAATCCCCATTCCCTCCCCACCCTACTAACCTGCTTTCCAGCTCTGTTCTCCTGTGCTGGGCAATCAAAGGAGACCCAGCCAATCAGCTGGGACTCAGGAGGTGGAGACTAGATGTGGGCGGGACCAGTCAGAGGTGGGATTTGCTGGTTCTCCGAACTACTCAAAATTTCCACTACTGGTTCTTCAGAACTGGTCAGAACCGGCTGAATACCCACCTCTGGTTCTATACCTATAGAAGTCAGTGTCAGCTGAACCAATCATGTCCTTTCCTGTTCAAATGGACATCATTCTCTTTAGAAAGGGGGCAGTGTGCTCTTAAATCACTTCATTTCTTAGATACTGAATATCTTAATTGCCATAAAACAGGGGTCCCCAACCACCGGTCCATAGACTGGCCATGGTCCATGGCATGGCAAAAACCGGGTGGGGGCGAAAAAGCGATGCCCCATCTATGGGATGCAGGCAACACATGAAATCACGCCGTGGGAGAAACCTCCCTCCACAGAACCGGTTCCCCAAAGGTTGGGAGCTGCTGTCCTCCAAAAACATAAAAACAAAATCATAAAATTGATCATGACTCACGGAACCACCCTGCTTAGCAACGGGAATTCTGGTCCTAATTGTGGTCATGAGTCAAGGACTATCCGTGCTATTCCTAAAAAGTTCTAGTTTTGCAGTCCTGGACTGATAATAAATAACTTGATTGGAAGCATGCACTAAAGTGAAACATCCAGCCATCGCTGTTTCCCTCGAGGTGTTGCCGCATAAGATGGTGCATGTCAACCCAAATATTATTTTCCATGTTTTCTGAAGGCAGACATTAACAGTCCAAAATAATTCTTCAGGGACAAGAGACGTGGCACAGATTTTCTCTGCATGTTACAAATATCCAATAACTTTGGTGTTTCTTCTTTCTTCAGCTCATCCCATAACATCTGATCTTTGGGAACACTTCTTATGATAGCTGGGACGTCTTTCATCCGACTAACAAGAATCCCAGTCAATGGAAAACTAAAAGGATTCTAAGAAGCCATAAACAGATTTTTGATGCGCCTGTGTTTATGAAGGTGAATAGTTAAATACTTGTATTCACACACACACACACACACACACACACACAACCCTGTTGTATTCCATCGTGTGTACATTTTCGGCCTTTTCCAATGTATGTAGACCAACTCACCCTTGAAAACTTTGACTAACTCTCAAGAACTTCGTGGAGTCCGTAAAAATCACCGATGACTTAAGTGCCTTAAATGGAAGAAAATGCCTAAGAGGGCTAAAGATTGTTTTTTATTTTATTTTTTTTTAAGAAAAAAGCTAAGCAAAAGAAAAATGTGTACCAATAACGAACGGTCTTGTTCTTATTCTCTGTTCAGGAAAATTCCTTTTGTTTTTAAATCTCTCTTGGACATAGCTCAGAATGTAAATAGGTAAGTTTTCACGTTGTTTCACATGCTAGTGTTAAGAAAGGGATTTTTTTTTCCCAGCGTTAATCCTCCTTCCAAGGAAGTTGCAATGGTCAGCTTATACACCGTACAAATATTCTAAGGATGGCTATTGCATTTACTCAGTGTTCCAACTGTCCATTCCAGAGGTTTTCCATGCCAAGATGGGTGGAGGGAGGGAAACAAGCAAACAAGAAAGTGTGATCCCCATCCTTCTAAGTATGAATAGTTCTTCCAATGAAACCTCCAAAAAAATTAGCCTATGCACCATACAAATATTCTAAATATGGCTAACTTCCTTTACGTAGTGTCCAAGCATCCAAGTAATAAGATTTCATGCCACGAGGAAGGTAACCCAACCGAAGTTGGAAAGGGAGTGAGCAACAGCTTAGAATCCATCCACATCTCCTCCATCAGAGTCTATGCAATTATATAAATAAATATTCAGATTTCTACTGAAGGGTTTGGTTAGGGTGATAGAGTGAGGCTTAATTGAAAGTTGCACTGTATGCTTTTTCACCCAAGTCTTACACAAAGAATACGCACATCTCTCAGGTCCTGTAGATCTTTTGAACCAAGACTGTTGATTAAGCCTTGGAAGAGATGAAGCTGTGAAGCTTTCTTGCCTCTCCTTTGTTCTCCTGGAGGTGTCGGAGACACCTGTAAACGATTGTAGCCTGTTTATCTTCTGATGCTCGGAGAGGAACAAAATCCAATGGCTGCTATTTTGCAGCGATTATCCCCGGCTCTTCCATGTCATCGATGGAACAGCTTCAAAAGAACCACACTTCCATGGACCATCCACCATGGGTCTGTCATGGAGAGATCTTTATAGGCTTCCCATTTTTATCATATTGGTAGACCAGCATTTTGATGCAGTGGGAGTTGGCTGGGGATATCCATGGGCTGCTCGTTATCGAAAAGTTATGGTTTGTGTAGAACTGGACGGGTTGCTTCTGACAACGGAAGAACGCCTTCAGCGTCACAGCCGCCATTGTGCGGAACCGCTTGCTGATGAAACAGTACAGGAAGAAGTTGATGGCGGTGTTGAGCAACGCGAGCATGTTGGCCACGTCGGAGACAATGTGGACCGACCAGCTGTTGTTGATGGGAGACACATAAAGGTGGTAAAGGATCATGATAATCCTCGGGGCCCAGAGGATGGCGAAAATGGATGTGATGGTAAACAAGATGGCGGTGGTTTTCCCCGTGGAGTAGCCTCGCAGACGGAAGTTGCACTTCTGTCGAAGCTTGTAGACAATGATGGAGTTCAAGATGAAGAAGATGGAGCAGGGGATCAGGTAGATGGTGAAGCAGTGGATCCAGATGAGGATGTGATGAACAAGCGTGCTTGTGTAGTCTTCCTTCCAGATGTTCGGCCACCAGTAGTACGGGATGCTGGTTAGAAAGCAAATAATATAAACGCTCCCAATCACTTTGCGGGTGCGAGCGGGATAGGAGACCATGTGGTATTTGAGGGGATGACAGACGGCGATGTACCGGTCGATCGTGAGAGGGACGGTAATCCAGATGGAAGTGTGGATAGAGGAGAACTCTAACACCTCGATAATTTTGTCCAGGACTTCAGGCATCTTCTTCTTCAAGATGAAATCTTCCAACAAGAAGTCAACAAAGACGATGAAGAAAAGGACAAGCAAGTCAGCCACCGCAAGAGCTAAAAGGTAGTTGTAGGAGGACTTTTGACGCCGAGCCACCAGCTGCGACAGAATGATTACCGTCAAAATGTTGGCTGTAATGGGAGGGAGAGAGAGAGAGGGAGGGGGAAAAAAATTACATTAACTTGAGAAGATTAGCAATTACTATTAGGTCCCAAGAATCCAATGTGACACATGGAGTTACTTAAGAATATTCTAAAAGAGAACTTGAATACATTAGATGCATCTGTTTGGGTTTCTGAGAATAGTAATAAAGAAGTAATCAACAGCAGCTGAAAAAGAGGATTATTGTCGGAAAAATAACTCAAGAATTAAGCTGCAAACAACACCTCAATCAGGGAGCTACCAATTCAGACAAACCGTAAATAACAGAAATCCTCAAGTACATTCTCACCAACCCTGACAAGTCAAGCTACTTGTTTATAAACAGAGAGCAAACCCCACTCCCTTCTAGCCCTGATGATGTTACCGAGTTGGGTCATAAAATGTCTGCAAGGAAACAATCAAATTCAGAGAGCACCCAGAACCCCAGAGTTTAAGATGTGTGGATTTCAACTCCCGGCTTGCTGGCTGAGGAATTCTGGGAGTCCCAAGACTCAGCAGCCCACCTGCATTGGAAAGACAAAGGTCACTCTTCTGAAGACAACAAAGTCCACATTCTGAATAAAGAGAACCTCTGCTTGAAAGAGAGGTAAAATGTTAAAATTAAACAGCCCTCTCTCGACAAAGGGGAAGGCGTACAGCACAGTCCTTTCAGCAGTTCCAAGGAGGCCCCACACACCCCTTTGCGCTCTGATTCAGGTGACCCTAAGGGCACAGATAAATCCCCAAGTGGCCTCAATGGCCGACCTTCAAAGTGGTAACCACCGGATGACTGCAAGGAATATAAATCCTTCCCTTCCCCACCATTTAGTGAGAACTGAAGATGCTTCTTGGGTGAGAAATGAAATGTCTTCAAGAGAAAAAAAAAAACAGAAAGTCCAGTTGCCTCTTGAAAAAAGCACCTTTGGGACAACCATGACCTGGATGACTCTGGAGGATCTCCATAGACCTCTCCTTTGAAAATGTGTTGCTTCTCATCCAAGTAGCTTCTTCATCTCTGAAGAAGAAGAACTGAAAAAGCTTCTTGGGTGAGAAGCGAAAGTCCAGTTGCCTCTTGAAAAAAGTGCCTTGGGAACAACCAGGACTTGGATGAGTCCACAGACATTCAGTCTTTGGCTAAGGTTGAGTAACCAGAGTCTAGACAACTGATGATGAGGAGATGTCTCTTAAGGGCAGGACAATCTTCTTCAGAACATGGGTCAACACTGATTCCCTTTAACTGGACTCTGATTTAATTCCACTCTGGCTGCAAGACATTCTGGCTGGACGTCATACAAACATTTCCCAACAGTTGCTAGCTACACCACCAACCTATTTAATTAATTCCCCAAGTACAGAGGTTTGGTTTAGTGAGAGAGGATGAGTTGCCAAGTATTGAAATTTCATACACATTCAGTAATTACTCTTTCTTTTTTTTTTTTTTTTTTGTGGAGCTAATGCAGCACATTTAACGTTTAACTTCTGAGCGTGCCGGTTTCTTTTCCAAGGCCAATCCAGAAAAAAACGACATGAATTCCTCTCTCTGAGAACTAAGGAAAAGGGTGAGACCGAAAGACAGGATGAAAACGATTCTCTCGGGTGGATACTGCACCTCCGAATACAAGCGCGTATTATTTGCCACTTAACCGCCAAGTATTTATGAACAATCTCTTAGTGCATCTTGATGAAACTTGATTTTCCAGGGACGAAAAAAAAAAGAAAGAAAGAAATTTGAACAGTGACAGCAGGGGGTGGGGTGGGGGGAAGATGCTGCTGGCATTTTGCCTTTAAAAAAGAAAGAAAGAATTGCATCTTCAAGCTCTCAAGTTAATTCCTGCTTGGCTAAGTGCTGAAGAAGATACCGAAAAGGATTGCTACTCAGCCACCTGCGTTTGGAGATCAGGGGGTGGCTTCATTCCCAATGCGTTCCCCTTGCTCAAAGCTCACTATGGAGGGGGATAAGGTCCCTGAGAAGATGGTTGCATGGTTGCCAAGGTTATGACTCATAGTTGGATGAGGAGGGCTCCTTTGAGTCAAGTGGAGGTCCTTGAGACTGCGTGAAGTGATCCATAAAGTTCTCTGAAAAATAACGTGGAGGTGCTTTATCATTTGTCTTCTGCCTGGGAAGTTGCTCGGACCTGCAGGTCCAGCTTCCAGTGGCGCCTCTGAGTCAAGCTTAAGTCCTTGAGGCTACATGATCCATAAAGTTCTCGCAATAATAATGTGGAGTTGATTTACATTGTCCTCTGCTGGGAAGTAGGCTGGAGTCTAGCTTTCAATGACTCCCTTGACTCAAGCTTAGGTCCTTCAGACCAGTGTTTGCCAACTGGTGGGCCAGGGACCACTGGTGGGCCACAAGAAAATTGTAGTGGTCCACAGAGCAATGTCTCCCCCACCCCAAGTGATTAATCCAGGCTGCGCGGGAACACAAGGCTGTGCCGCCCACATGGCCTGCCCACCCGCTGGCCCCACCCTTCAGCCGAGCGCAAACCTTACCTTGAGTAGAGCCACGGGAGCTGGAACTGGAAGGTAAGACCAACGGCAGGGGAGGGAAATCTGCCTTGGGGTGGCTTGGTGGGAAAGTCGGTCCCCTATTCCAGAGCTGCTGTAGTCACAGGACTGGCCCTTTGGTCATCCCAGAGCAGCTCCTCCAGTCCATGGCAGGCCGGTGCACCTGGGTGGAGCAGGAGCTGCTCCGGGATGACCAAAGGGCCAGTCCTGTGACTACTACAGCTCTGGAATAGGGGACTGACTTTCCCACCAACATCAGCAAGCCACCGTCAGTCAAAATTCATATTAGTGGTCCGCGGGATTTAAAATTATGAGTTTGGTGGTCCCTGAGATCCAAAAGGTTGGCGACCTCTGCTTCAGTCTACATGCTCCATAAAGTTTCTCTCAACAATAATATGGAAGTGACTTATCCTTGTCTTCCAATGGGAAGTAGGTTGGACCTCAATCAAGCTTAAGTTCTTGAGCTACATGAACAGACCCATAACATTTTCTCAATAATAATATGGAAGTGGTTTATCAATGTCTTCTTCTGGGAAATAGGTTGGACTTCCAAATCTAGTTTTCAACTCTTGAGGTTTATACATGTCTTTCATCCAGCTGCTAAAGAGGTCTAACCCCGTTTTAACTTGTTTTGACAGTTACTACCATCATATTAGCATACTTGTTACAAGAACAATTCATTGTACCCAGATGCAAATCCATCTAGGGGTTGTTTTTGTCCAAAGTTCAGATTCTCTACAAGATCATTTTGAGATAAATGAACCCTTTAACGTATCAATAACATTTATCATTACTCCAAAGGTCATTGCTTTTCTTTTTCAAATCTGATTCTTAAACATTAGGTCACTCCAAAATTCTGGAGACTCCAAAGCAGTATTCCTCAATCTTGGCAACTTTTAAGATGAGTGGACTGCAACTCCTTAGGAGTTGAAGTCCACGTATCTTAAGAGTTGCTAAGAGTTGCTTAAGAGTTGCTGAGAAACAATACTCCAGAGCTTGCAGAAATGTGGATCATCACTAGGGGCCAGCAAAGGAGAGGCAGAACGTTCTCAGGATTCGATACCTTCGAATGGTTGTCTAATGGGGTTTGCAGGCCAAATGCAGTAGCCTTACTCAAGGCAAACGTTCAAAGCAGGCAAGCCAACTATTGTCCCATCTAGGTCTGATGGGAATTGAAGCTCAGCAAGATGTGGAGAACTGCACGTTTTCTGTTCCTGGTGCAGATAACCCTGGGCTAGCTGCACAAAGAGCTTGTCCCGCTGCCAAGGAGCTTCCTAGCTATTAATGTAGCGAGATCCATAGGCAGACACGGCTCTCTGCCTTGTTCTCTGAAGAAGTTATTGATTTTTTTTCAGAATCCTCGGTGAGGCTGAAGCTCCGGCCAAACAAGGCAAGACCCAAATTTCCATCCCCCCTCCCGAGTTTCTAAGGAGAGTTGACCCCCTTTGCTTGGAAAGCTAAGATTGACGTGACTTTCTGGAAGGGCTGCAGATTTGAATGGTGGGGCTGTCAGTTCTGTTCATTCGCTGGTTGTCACGTAGGCCTGATGAGGATACAGGTGGGGAATAGTGAGATGGGAATAGACAGAGAGGGGCTCGAGGTGGAGATACTGCTACCCAAGGGTGGGCTGCTGGGGGTTCGCAGGGGTTCGGGAGAGCCCCTAGCAAAGATTCTGTGCAGGTCAGGGAACCCCTAAATCCCACTCCTGGATGGCCCCACCCAGGGGTGGGATTCTACCCATTTTGCACCTATTCGCCAGAACCGGTTGTTAACATTCTAAGCAGTTTGGAGAACCGATTGTAAGAAGAAATTACTGGGCTAATCCTGTAAGGAAGGCAGGAAGGAAACATTCTGGTGTTGCTTACAGAAACTGCCTCTCCATTAATCCTTGTTACATTCTTGGCAGGACTAGACTTCCTGTCTCAGGAACTTCTCTGGAGTTTTTTCCCCCTCCTTTACTGGTACTTTGCTTGTGTGGAGGGACCATTCAAAGTTACAATGGCACTGAAAAAAAGTGACTTATGACCATTTTTCACTCTTACGACTGTTGCAGCATCCCCACGGTCATGAGAGGCCAGGCAAGGAGATGCATGCCTTGATGTGAGTGATGTTGAGTTGGCCACACCCAGCCAATAACATGACCACTGAGCCACACCCACCCAGTCATGACCACCAAGCCACACCTGCCACCTAAGCCACGCCCACAGAACAAAAATTTTGAATCCCACCCCTGTCCCTGCCCACCCCTCCCCTCCCAGGAGTCCCCCCTCCTGCCGTGGTGCAGGAGGCCGACTAGGCCACACCCACCATGGCCACGCCCACCCAGCAACTGGGCAGAGAATCCTTTGCTAAAATTTTTGAAGCCCATCCCTGCTGTTATAAGGGCTGACTGGATGGGGAGGGGCGGGGTCAGCCAGGGGCACGATTTGCCGGTTCTCCAAACTGCGTAGAATCGTAACAACCAGTTCTATAGAACCGGTCTGAACCGGTAGAATCCCGCCCCCCTGGTCATAAGCTACTTTTTTTGCAGTGCCATTATAACTTCAGACGGTCACTAAACGAACTGTTGTAAGTTGAGGACTGCCTATATTGACTGGATGTGCCCATCCTGGAAGTCTTGCCCATCCTGGCCCGACGTCAAACCTCCCCGCTTTCCTGCCCTTAATCCCCCTTTCATTTAAAGACCATTCAACGTTACGTCAAACTCAACAGCCATGCAACATGCTTTTCCTGGCAGGATTGCAGAAATAGATTTCCACTGTCGACTTCTAGGATTTGTGTGTTTTACCACCCAGCCTTCGCAGCCACTTAAGATTCCCCAATGACACCCCACGCCCCCACCCCCACCCCAGCCAGGCCTTACCAGCTTAGCTTTTCCAGTTTTCTGCCACTTGCCAAGGCACTTAAAAAATGGGATGGATCGATACAAATCTCGCCTCTCTTGTAATATTGACCTTAGCAGATCAGTGTCTCTACATGTGCATACACAACACACGCACGCACACACACACAGGCAACCCGCTTGCACAAAACACGCTCCGTATAAAACCCTCCCTAAAGAGAGACCATCGTCCGAGTGATTTCTTTCCCACCCCATCACTCTTACGCTACTAATCCTTGATCTTTCTCCTTTGATACCGGCTGTCTCTTTGGGTTGGCTCTTAATGCTCCTCCTCATGCCAAGATACATCCAGGAGAGCAATTCCATAATGGCCCTTCTAGAAGCGCACGTCGCAGCCGTGCATTGCTCTGAGGACTGAGCGTGGGCACATTGATGTATTTATTTAATTATTTAATTTATATCGCCGCCTTTTCACCCATGGCGGCTCGAGGCGCATGGGGCGCGTGGGGCAAGTTCCCCCCCCTCCACCCTTTCTCCCCCCTCCCCTCACTACCTCGTGTTGCTCACAATGCAAGTGGCGCAGCCTTGTGTTCCCGCGCAGTTTGGATTAATCGCTTCGGGGGTGACATTTCTCTGCGGACCACCACCATTTTCTCACAGACCACCCGTGGTTCCCCAGCCCACTGGTTGGTGACTACTGCTTTGGAGAATAGGTTGATGACCACCACCCCCGCTCTTCTCTGTGACAGCCCCTCCAGTACTGGAAGACTGTTTCCATGTCACCCTTAGTCCTTCATTACACTAGGCATACCGGCTTCCCTCAATCGTTCCTGGGGCTGATGGCTTTGTGGTATCAACTCATAAAATATTTCTATGGTCTTTATAGAGTTGCCAACAGAAAGGGAGAGGGGAGCAGTGAAGCAGCTTGCAAACTGAAACTGCATTCCACAAATGTTTTCAAAGAAGTTTCTGCCGTGCAAAATTCTAACTGGAGAGCCTGATGGATAACTCTTGGCTATGGATGTGTCCCATTGGAGAATATGAATTATGATACACCCAGAGGGGTGGAGGGAAAACCAGGGTCAAGGGTGACAGTGAATGATGTATCTCAGAGTCAGCTATACCCAGGCAGTGCTGGACCTTTTAACTCCCAATAAATCCTTTTGAAGTTTTGGAAGTTTGGCTCAAGACTCATGATTGAATTGGGGGTAACCGCTGGAATCCTGACACGTGGCCCCATTCCTTTCTAATCAACCTTTCTCCCAGTTGCTTTTCTGCAAGCAGCTAGCTAATCTTCCAATCTTCTCCAATTCGTTTCAGCAGCTGATGTGTTACAGCGCTGACCTTGACTTCAGACCAGCTACCAGCTGATGCTTCCTGCTTGTGGAATTTCAATGCTCCCAGCTTCATTCCAAGATACGCACTCCCGTCTTTGGCAATGAAAGAGCATCTGCCATCATATTCTCCCATTCTTTCTGGAAATTAAATTTTCAGGCAGGGACTATTAAGCAGGCCCTTTTGCCAGACGTCCTATCGATGGATGCTAAGTGTTTTTAATGCATAATATTCTTTAACAGACACCTGCCCTGGGGTTTTCTCTTCCTTATTCTTCCTCTGAGCTGTTGGGATGACTTTTTCCCCTTCGTCACAAAAAGAGACAATATCCAGAACGGTAAATATTTGGGTCCCCCACCCGCCGCCTGACACCTGCCTATCATCTTGCAATGTTTTTACAAGCTGTTTCCTTGTCCTTGGGCTGTAAATTCAGAAATGTCGATTAGAGAGGAATTTCTGATGGGGCGAGTGAAAGGACACCCCCTTTGAATCTAAATAAGATCGTCTGAGATTTCAATCTTTTTCCAACTCTACTCTCAAATCTCAGCATTCACGGAGCATTAAAGTTCAGTTGCTACAGCATTTATTATTCCATCCTTATATCAGAGGAATGGAATTGAAAACTGTTTTCCTTTGGACAAAGTTTAGATATTATCTTTGCAATACCTTAACAATCGGAAACCCAACTCTCTGCTTAGGGCTTTCCCAGATCAAATGGGCTTTAATTAAAAAAAGAGAATAGGTTTCATTTAAATGTTAGAGGGGGGGGGGGGAAACCCTTGTTTATACAGTTAAGTCCTTGACTTACAGCCATTCGTTTAATGACTGCCCAAAGCTACGGTGGCACTGGAAAAAAGTGATTTATGACCACTCCTTGTGCTTACAACTGTTGTAGCATCCCCACAGTCATGTGATCAACGTTTTGGCAACTTGTATGTCTTTATGACGGGGGTGGCATCCTAGTGCCACGTGTTTGCCATTTTGTGACCTCACCATTCTGATAACAGATAATCAGAGTTGGAAGGGACCTTGTAGATCATCTAGTCCAACCCTCTTGTCCAAGCGGGAGACCCTACAACCTTTCTGACAAATGGCAGTCCAACAGCTGGGGAATTCAGTTGAAGGCCACACATAAATCTGCCAAGGTTGGACATCCCTGGTCTGGGGGAATGTCTCGAAAAAGGTCCCTGCGCCAGACTTTTCAAGGGGGGGCCTTGTCCATCCTGCAACGTCCGTATCATTTCTTCAAAATCCCAATCAGCAGCATTAATCCGTGCTGAACTCAAGGATCCAAGTTGCCTTTTTCTCTCTCCTTTCAGGGAGAATCTCATTTGAATTCTTGGCATTGAAATTCCCGGGCGAGAGGGGGGAGGAGGGGAAAGGAGGGAGGAGAAAGAGGACGAACTGAATACTTCACCTTACAGAAACAAAGAAACAATGGACTGATTAAGTGTTTATAGCAACACAGCACCGGTAATAAGTATTTTTTTTTTCCCCAACTGATACTGAGTGCCAATGGGAGAGGGGGGGGGGAAATGTTTTGCATACTCTCCTTGCCCCAATGCCAGGATAAATGACAAAAAAAATTGAAACATTAATAGCTTCTCCCTCCCAAATTAATTGCGTTTGGAGGACAATAACGAAAGGGGGGAAAAATAAGCTTATCTCTCGGTGGTTTGCATTGTGAGATAGTCCTTGAGTTAAGATGACAATTGAAGGCAAAATTTCCATCGCTGGGGAAGGCAGCTGTTGAATGAGTTTTGTTCCATTTCATGGCTTCTTTTTTTTTGGCCTCAATTGTGAAGCGAATCACTGCATCAGTGAATGACGTGGTCATTAAGCAAATCAGGCTTCCCCCATTGACCTTGCTTGTGAAAAGTTGGCTGGGAATTTGCAAATGAGGGTCAGGGGACATTGGGACACTGCGTCTGTCACAAATGCATTCAATGGTCCCTTAAACAAAGAGTTATAAGTCGAGGACTACCACTTTGAGTTGGGCGGAGAAAGAGTGACTTTCTCAAAGTCATCCACTAAACTTCCCTTGCGGAGTCTTAGTGCTGATCTTAGCTTGGCTTCATCCAGGTCCTACAAACTGTATTGTGCATAGGTATTTGTGTGCCACGCACAACAGGCACGCCGATTACACACCATTTCATATCCGGAATTTTGCTTCTGTAGCTCAAGATGGAGGTTTCATCCTTGGTCAAGGAAAAGTATTTAAACACCAGATCTTTTAGCTATTGAATGTGATCTGGAGGGTTTGATGTAGGATCGCCAAGCCTGGGAGAAATGCAAATAAGTTTCTAATGACCTTGACTGCCCACCAACTCCCAAAAATGGAGGAAGAAGGCTGGCTGGCTGGCTGAGGAGTTTGGTTCAACTTTCTGCAACAGATGGACCTATGGGAAAGCTTATCACTTCTATACCTGCCAAACAGGTTAATCAAATCCTTCCCCACCCCCCACACCAGCTCCCTCAAGGTCAAACAAATATAATTTCCCGGCTTCCTTTCTATAGCTATTTATGTATTATGTCCACTCCCAAAAAAAGAAGAAAGCATGTTGTATATTCTTTCACATACCATCACTTTAAAAAAGAATTGCTGACCGGTTAAATAATATAGCAAAAAGTGGCTCAGGAAACGAATGATGGAGAGTCCAGCTTTAAACTCCATTTAGACGCAAAATTTGCTGCCCTACATTGCATTCGTCCTCTTAGCCCCGTTTAATTGGGAGCCTTGTTTGAAAGGACAAAGAAATGATTTATGAATGCTGCCCTGATGAAGTTGGAGGAGGGAATGGGCTAAAAATACAGACCAAAAGAGCAAATTGATGTCCATGGGCATATATATATATATATCCTCCCCCTCAATTTTTCCTAACTGCTTCCTTTCAGTTCTGACAACCGCATGCTAATCAGTGCCTGTGGAAGAGAGGTGACCTCTTCATCAACAGGGGTCAGTCTAGATAAGCCCCGAGATCTCACCAGATTGGACGTTCCTATTAAGGAAGTAAAAAGGAGATTGGAACAAGGAGCCTTGAAGGCAGCAATTCCAGAGTAACGGAGCAGGTTTGAGCCAAGGGCGAGGGCTAAGTTTAACTTTCCCCACCAAAATATATGAGAGCAATCTGGTCTAATGGTTAAGGCACCAGGCTAGAAACCAGGAGATTGTGAGTTCTAGTCCAACCTTAAGCATGAAATCTGGCTGGGTGACTTTGAGCCAATCACCAGGAGACTGTGAGTTCTAGTCCCGCCTTAGGCATGAAAGCCAGCTGGGTGACTTT
>NW_020769332.1:10888999-10915640 GCF_900518735.1 Pseudonaja textilis
TCTCTCTCTCTCTCTCTCTCTCTCTCTCTCTCTCTCTCTCTCTCTCTTTTCTTTCCCCGTTCTGTCAAAAGGCTTCTTCTCTGCAGCTAAAACCTAGCCGGCTGCAGATCGTGCCTCACCCACCTCCCACCCACCCCCAGAAAAGCCAATATTGGAGCCAGAAGGGGAAGAGAGAAAAGAAATGTTTCTGGATTGCTGTTGTTGTTTTTTTAATTGCTTTCGCGCTTTGATTTTTTTTTTCTTGGTGCAAGAATACCTGAGGTGTAAAAGTCAAGGAAAACTCCCCTTTTATAGGAAAGGGAAATAAAGGGTGGGAGGAAAAAAAACCACGGGGTAATTTTCTGGGCACTCGGAGTCTTCCAATTGCAATAAAAAATAAAAAATAGTCATATGGGGTCAGGGAGAACCGTATCATTCCAGGGCAGATGCGGGCAGCTATGGCCCCTTTATGACCTATGGACTTTAACTGCCCTAATTCCTCATCCAGCTGGCTCAGGAATTCTGGCACTGAAAGTCCACAGGTCATAAATGGGCCATAGCTACTCATCCCTGTTCCAATGTAACACAGATTCCCTTCCTTATTCAACGTTTAAGATTGTCATTGTTTTGGGGGGAAGGACAACATTCTCCTCTTCTCTTAATGTATTCTTGGCCATCAACGGGCTTTGAAAATTCCCCCTCCCATCAGAGGACAGTCAATCCTTGTTTAGCAGCTTGCCTCCTTTAGCGACCATTTGAAGGGGATGAAAAAGTAACCTTAGGACCACTTCTGGCATCCCATGACCTTCCCGGGCCTGTTCAAGGCAAAGGAAAGATGAAGTCAGGTCATAAAGCACCGTCCCCATTTCATTTTAGTGGCTGCTTTGCTTAAGGACCAGGCTTCCAGTCCCAGGTGCGGTCACTAAAGGAGGACTACCTTAGGATTGGCTTCCCCCAATTTTCTCCAAACGGAGAAGGAAAAAATTTTTTTGACCATTTCTCATGATCAGGATTTCTCCTTGGACTTCAAAAAAGAAAATGGAAGATGTTGGACTGCTATAAGTTCGCCCGGGTTTGGCCGATCCAACTAAGAGTCTTCGCAGTTTGGCGAACCCATAAATCCCACCCCTGGCCGGCCCATTTTGGATGCCAGGTAAGTATTGGGCCTGCCCAGAGGCTCAGGGAGGGTGAAAAAAGGTTCCAGAGGGCTGAAAACAGACCCATTTCTGGATTCCAGAGGGCCTTCGGAGTCTGGGGGAGGCCATTTTCGCCCTCCCAGAGGCTCAAGCAAAGCCTCCGGAGTCCGGGAAGGGCAAAAATGCCCCCCCCACCATGGTGCAGGAGGCCGACTAGGCCACGCCCACCATGGCCATGTTCACCCAGCAACTGGGCAGAGAACCCCTTGCCAAAATATTCAAAGCCCAATCCTGTTTTTCAGTTGAGGTGGGTTTTAAATGGAGGTGTAGAAAGTGGGAAGGCCTTTGAACTCTGAGAGAGGAGAACTTCACAACCAACAGCGAAATGTTTGCGTATTTCTCTTGGCTACTTGGGAATGGAATCCGTGCGGCAATGCTATCCCATCATTTCCCCCTCGGGAGAATCCTCCAAAATTCCCTTCAGCTTTGAAAGAGGTTTAATATAGATTATTTTTTGGGCGGGGGGAATTATAAATGATTTGATGTAATTGAAGGGGAAAGTACCATGCGGAATCTGGCCTAAAATGCATGTGTGTTACACAGTTGTTAGGAGATTATTGTTATTAATTTTTAAGGTGATAATTAAAAAGTGAAATGATTATTGGGGATTAAAGTGGAGTTAACTAAATGATATATAAGGCATAGGGGTAGTACACTCAAATTGGCAATTGTGGGGGGAACTTTTTGAATTGAGATGGGATTTTTGTAATGACAAAATGAGAATATGCGATGAAATTGGAAACCTGACAGATAAAAATATAAAGTATAATGCGTATGAAGATATTAGAATTAGTTAAAGTTAAAAGGTTAAGAAATGAATCAAAGATATGTAAAATAAGCTTGAGAAAAGTCCTTGAGAAAAAATTAGTAGAAAACATATGTAATGTAATGATAGGATATGAAATTAAATGCGAAAGACGAATACATAACCAAGGTCACGTTTGTATGGAAATGTAAAAACCTGAAATCATGCTGTTCACTAAAAAAAAAAGATGTTTTTGAAATGTGAAAAAATAAAAAACTTTTTACAAAAAAAAAGAGAAAGAGGCTTAAGAGCAAATTCTCTTCCATTAAAGTGCTGATGGCTGGTGAGAGAGGGAGAAGGAGGAGGAAAAAGCTGGAAAATTTCTCTGCTTTGTGTAACAGATGGGGATGACCTTACATGTAACAGTTTTGATTTCTGCAAACCCTTTCAACTGAGCTCAGCTGGGAGGCCACAGGTCCATTCAATTCTTCTAGGAAGAGTCCAAAGAAGCATTCAAGAGATCTGTGGATCAAATATCCTAAAGAATTATGATTATTGGGGTCCTTTGCATAATCAGCCAGATATTTAGACGGGATTTGGCATTTTTGTCCACTTATCGAGCCCCGCCCCAAAGACCTGGGAGAGGCAGGTGTGGCTGTGTGAGGGTGTTAAAAATATTGGTGCAGGATGTAAGCTGTTCCGAAGAAAGCTGCCTTTTGCAATTGACTGATGGGGATTGTCTCAATACCGAGGGTGGTTCAATTAGTGCCCCACATAATTTGCAATTGCTCCGAAATGCTGAGAGTCCCTTATAGACCCTTCTGTTGGGATTTGAACCTGAGCTTGTATTCTGATTGGTTGTCAGACTCCCATGGAGCCATGCAGGGGCTGTCCTGAGTCCCAGGCTTGGTTGAGCCTTGGTGGATGATGATGATCATGAAAGGGCTTTGGGCAATTCCTATTATGGCTCTACCTGGAGTCGATCTTTGTTATGTAAAATGGCCTGGCCCAGGCCAGAGTAAATGGCCCATTAACCAAGGTGGGGTGGGGGGTGGGTGTGAGTTTCTGCTTCTGTGATGAGTTTCTGCTTCTGAGTTTCTACTCTTTTTAGGGGAAATATTCTGCCTTTTTAATATTTCCTAGGATATTTCATTTTTCTAGGAGAGGGGTGGGTGCTAACTTCCTACATGCCAATCTTTCTTTTTTTTTTTTAATTATGATTACCAGGCGAAGAAGCTAAGATGCTAATAAAGAGGCGTTCAACTCGAAGAATCATGATTCAAGGTGAAGAAGACGCTGACATTAATCCTGAAGTCCCTCAGCGGTGTTCTCCAAGTTCATGCGAGGACACATTTTCCCTCTTTCTCCTCATCACCCAGCCTTTCTTTTAATGAAGTCATTTTTCTCCAAGGCATTTCCATGCTTTAGCACACCTCATAAATACAGATCTGTAGCATGAGAGGATCTGGCTTCCTTTACCAAGTGGTAACATCGAAGTCTGGTTGTGGGGAAATCTGGAGGATTTCAAGCGAGCGGACAGACGAGGAGACCCAAACTCCGTGGGAGCCTCACATGGTAATGAACAAGGACATACATATTCAGAGTTGGAAGAGACCTTGGAGGTCCTCTAGTCCAACCCCTTGCTCAAGCAGGAGACCCTGTACTATTCCAGACAAATGTCTGTCCAGTCTCTTCTTGAAAGCCTCCAGTGATGGAGCGGCCACAACTTCTGAAGGCAATCACTGGTTAATTGCTCTCGCTGTCAGGAAATAGCATCCTTAGTAAATAAATATATTTATACCTATTAAATACATGCCAGTTGCCAGGTTTTGTGACTATGAAGATAGGTGCAACAGTTGTAAGTGTTGAAGATTGGTGCGTCACTTTTTTCCCAGTGCTGTTGTAACTTCGAACAGCCGCTAAAAGAATAGCTGTAAGTCGAGGCCCATCTGTAGAGTTTTCTCCAGTTTCCTGAGGATGCAAAGTTGTGTTCCCTTGTGATGAGTCAGAGGGCCCTGGCTAGTCTAGGTCAAGTCATTTCATTTTGTGGGGCGGGAAGAAATACTGGATTTCTTTGACATGCCCACATATGGCATTCATTTCCTTCAATTTCCTTCTCTGAATCTGGGTCGCTGCTGACATTTACCTGCTATTTATTTGTTTAGTGGCAAAGTGCCGTGTGGCCTACACTTGGGAGCTCCCATCTACAGCTTTGTTAGCAAATGTTTCATTTTGACATTTCTGGAAATGCTGAGCATTTGTGGGGGGCCGTGCTGGAAGAAAATGTAAAGAGAGTTGGTGGAGGGAGAGTAGGATGTGGCATTTGAATATGGTAAAAAGCCTCCTCATAATAATAAAGCCAAGCAGATCCCTTGGAGATTACCAATATATATAATTGCAGGAATTAATTTTAGCAGTTGAGTAAGCAAAAAATCACTTCAATGCAACCTTATCTATACAATGTTCTTCGTTCTTTAAAAACACCATCACTGATTGGTGGCCTCCGATTGGATTGATCTAGTTTTGAAGTGAAGCCCTGATCTATAGTGTCAAATATAGATTTCTGTTATGGATTATTTTAAACAATGTTTGTTTAACAGTCCACAATGGCTTTCTGTGATAGTTTCTTTGACTTTGACTGAGTAGGCTGGGTGGGAAGTAAGACACTGTGTGGTTTTATAAAAGCGTAGGCACAATGTAAAATAGGATAAAACGGTTTCCAAACCGGTGTCTTACTTTCTACCCAGCCTACTCAGTCAAAGAAACCATCTCACATAGCCATTGTGGTCTGTTAAACATTGTTTAAAATAAGCCATCTTAATATCAAGCACCCAAAACCTAGGCTGACATAACCCATATGCTATGATCTGTTTTATTATAAATAAGCCATGTTTGATAGTATTTACAGAACATACTGAGCTACGAGTGATCCGGTCAGTTTGGGAAGGACCTCCCCACAAAGGACCTGGTTCTGACATTGTGTCAGCACCCCCAGTCACATGGCAACTGACCAACATTGATGGTTGTTTTCAATGTCTTAGTCAAATAACCCTGATTTATGATGTTTTTTGCTGGAAACCAGCATTCACTTTCAGTTTCTGGCAAACACTGAATTCACTTAATGTCAGTGACATTCACATAATCGCTGTGATGTTCACTTAACAACCACTGCAAAAGTTGTAAAAAACAGTTCTGACCTGCTTTAACGATGCCATGACTTACAGCCATAACTGGCGGGCTCAATTCCAGTCGTAAGTGAAGGACTACCTGGTTTAAACCTCATGACAGTCAGATTCTCACATATTTGTAGGACAAACTGAAAGAAACCACAACATGGCATTATAAGGATGTGTGCGTCCAGCTAATATAGGATTTTGCATACAGCTCCACTGAGCACACTTTGAGCTCTCCAAAGTCCTGAACTGTATTAACCATTCTGCCGTTTCTAACATTGTGTCTTCAAGATGGAGAGATCTTTGGTCATGCCAGCTTGGAATTGTGGGAAATGGAGAAGACTCCATTAGGGAAGAGTTTGATAGACCTTTGGTTCTCCTCTGGTTTTGACCAGGCTTTCATCCAACCCTCCTTAATAAATATTTCCCTTGGATTCTAACCCTCCACAAAATGGCTCTACCTTATTCTTTGGCTGTGTTTCCAACTGTTTATACTTTTAAGTGGCTGAAAATCTTTGTATTTATTTTTGAATGTAGAGAACGTGAAACCCTCCCAGCTAACTACATGCCCTGTGGCACCATTTCTTCACAGATCTTTTTTAAAAAAAAAAAAAATAGGGAAATGTATGAAGTTGAGCCTTAAGGGCATTTTCAAGGATTTTTGTTTTGTTTTGAGCTTCTTTAGTTGACACCGGTTAGGGCATGGGAGTGTACCAAATGTCACATTAGCCAGATTGCTCACCTCTGACACACAAAGAATTGGCAAGGGTGCAAATCTCATAATTGTATTTTGAAATATAAAACTCCAGTGGCCCAGTCAGTTCAGCCAGGGAGAAAACAAAATATCAAGTTACTGAGTAATTAAGGAATCTCCAAATCATTAATGGCTAGTTTCCTTAAGGCGCAGCACAGGGCAATGCTTATGGATGATCCACATAAGGCTGAAATGAGGTAGGCATTGTGGGTTCTGCTTTCACACCTCGTAGAGATAGCATACTTTTTCCACCTGAAGGTCATTTCTGGTGACAATTTCTCATTTGAATAGAAAGTCCTAGTTCCATCTTTCTCGTTAAGGGAAGGAATCCATTTTTATTTATTTTATATCCCACTTTTATTTTATTTTTATAAATAGTTCAAGGTGGTGAACATACCTAATATTCCTTCCTCCTCCTATTTCTTCCACAACAACACCCCTCTGAAATGGGTTGGGCTGAAAGAGAAGGACTGGCTCAAAGTCACCCAGCCAGATTTCATGCTCGAGGCAGGACTAGAACTCATGGTCTCCTAATGATTGTCCCAAGGTCACTCAGCTGGCTTTCAACGCCAAAGGTGGAACTAGAACTCTCTGTCCCTGGCTATTGGTCCATAGTCACCCAGAAATCTTGGATGCTTAGGCCTGAAAGCAAGTTGGTGAAGGAATTCTGGGATTTGCAGTCGAAATATTAAAGTTGTTGAGAAACACTGCTGTAGATTCTACCTGTTTTGCTATGACACATCCCAAAGCTTATCTCTCATGTCCCGATTCCTTGGAGGGAAGACAGTAATGGGGGAAACCTGTCAGTCCAATACTTGGAGTGAGAGAAGGGAAATCAATCCCTCCTTGCAAAACGTAAGGCTCATCTGTTGCACTTTTGATTTACAGTCGCTCGACTATTAAAGTTGTCCATTAAAAATTATGACGTCTCCTGATCGGAATCCTATTTTCTATGCATTAAGCACTTTGGTTGTTTGTTTCTGCTTTGGGCATTTTTGCTGAATAGCTCAGTGTTGTAAAAGGAATGTTAAAAGTGTGCGTGCATGAAAGTGCAGTGAATAGTCTGAGATTACTAATATCCTGTAAATCAGGTGCATTATTTTTAAAGGGCCTGCTGTGATTTATGACCTAAGGGATAAATGGAGAAAGTAAAACGTCTAAGCTTCCTCATAAAATCTGGGGTAATCCCTTTCTCTTATTAAACCCCCATGTGTGGAAATTCAGACAAATGTCATAATTTGACATCATGCCTGTGAGCAGCAAATGATTTCAAGAGCACTTAAGATTTTGTGCTTGAGGTTTCCTTTGGAAGGAAATTATCTGAAGGTCATTGGTACTTTGTTGTATAGTACAAATACAGTTATAAAGTACAAATTTGTACTTTATACAGATACAGATAGTCTTCAAATCACAACCAGAATTATGGTTTACAGTGTTTGTTAAGTGAATGCTGCGGTCATTAAACAAATGTGGTCATTGTTAAATAAACCCCTTTTCCCTAATGGGCAGTAAACCAAAAAGGAAACACTTAAACACAGCAAAAAAAATGCTGAAAAGTGTTTGTCATGTGCTGCAGGATGCTGCAAAAAGCCGTAAATGCAAGTTCAATTTCCAAGTGCCCAAAATGCAGTCATGTGATTGACGAGGTGGTGGTAGGTGGGTGGAGAGAACAGACATTGGAATTTCAAAAATGGATCATAAGTAGTTCTGAAGAGATCCTTTCTAACTTTGAATAGTTACTGAGCGAGTGGCTATTAAGTGAAGACAACCTGTAGTTGCCTTTGTTTCTATATGGGATGCAGAAGAGCAGGCAGAGTTAAGAGAGTCATCAGCCTAGAATTGTTACGTTCCTGCAAACTGTCTGAATCAAACCCCTCCAGTTCTGTTGACTTCTCTGCCACCAATTTAGTGTTGAACGTTAGTTGACTAGGTTCTTGTGTTTAAGCATGAGCAACAGATCTTCTGAACTATAACTTAACTGATGGTCCTGATCCTTTGCACCTGACATGTATAGTGTGAATGTAAGCGAAGGAACACCTTCACTTTTCCGAAGGTTCAGGTGACACTCCCCTCTCTTCCCACAACATTTTTCTAAACTTAGAACCCTAGCACCCTAAATATAGAGCCCTCCCAAACACCTGTCTTGTCTCCACCTGCACAGCTTCCCCAATTTCCTCTATCCCCCCCGTTTATGGCAAGATGCCAGCAAGTATAGTGAAGCGCAGCAAAAATGGCAGAGCTGACAGTTATCATAGGCCCTGAATTTTGCTCTATAGAGATTTACTCTGATGGGTATTACTTGTTCTTTGCTATTCCTTTTTAATTTCCTGTCTCTTTCTGGTTTTGTTTTGGTTTTTGTGTTATCACTTCATTTTATATTTGGTTATTGTCTTTTCTTATCCCTTCTTTGTAGATTAGAAGCAGTAAAACCAATCGATAAATAAACCAGATCCCTAGAAATGCTGCACTGCTGATGTCTGCACATGTGCTAATCTCAACTATATGTTTTTATAGTATGGGGGCGTTCACTCCAGTTTGTTGCTTTTGGGTCTACATATAAAAAAAATAAATGTGATTTGTCCTCATTCTGCTTCAGATCAGCTTATTTTCAGGGCAAAGAAGCAAAAATGGACTATTTCAAGCCCAGTATCTAATTAATTATACTTTACACTTAATGACTGCTGCAAAAAGAGGCAAAAAAAATCTTCTCAGTCATAAGGGGGAGATCTGTTTTACTATCATGACTTATGTCCACAGTGGAAAGATTCCGCTATGGTTGTAAGTCAAGGACCACCTCTACGTCTCAAAAAATAATGACAACGGATCGTCTCTACAATCCTCTCCACTCAGACAGGGAACATTGTCCTGCTTTTACCTGCGCAGAACAATATTCTCTTAGCCAATGCATTGATAGAGTCTAGATTCTTTTTAAAAAAATTCCAGCTTTTATTGACCATTTGGTGTCTGGAATCATTCCATTCAGTGGTTCCACACTCTGTCCTGGAGATAAGGAAAAATTGGGAGCCTGTTCTCTCTTTAATCAATCACACACTTTTATATCATATTTGAATTTGGGCTCCGCTTTTAATCTGGTTCCCCCAGATTACTAAATCAGGCATACTTCACATTTCTTATCCTGAAACTCCATTTGAGCCTCATTCTTTCTGACAGACCATTTTATCATTATTCGTACAGGCAGAGACCCACTGCAAATAATTTATGAAGTGTCGAACCAAAGATAACTAATGATCAGCTGGCAGAGCCCGCATTAGTTTCTCAACAGTATTCCATGCTTGAATATTCTAGTGGACTCAAAGAAAGGTGATACAGTTTCACTGGGGGGCGGGGGGGGGGGGTGTTGCACAGCTCAGGTTAGTTTGCATTTGTCATCCAGTTGTTCCTCCTAGTTGTTCATCTAATAATGTGCAGATTATTGTTCAGTTTGACATGATATACAGCAAGTGGAATGGGACAATTAATCGCGGCAAGACCTTCTTGCTCACGTCAGCCCCTGCTCCCATCACAGCTTAGGCTTTTTCACAGAGGTGGGATTTAAAATTTTTAACCACAGTTCTGTGGGCGTGGCTTTGGTGGTGGGCGTGGCTTGGTGGTCATGTGACTGGGTGGGCATGGCTTGGTGGTCATGTTATTGGCTGGGGGTGGCCAACTCAATATCACTCACATCGAGGCACGCATCTCCTCGCCTGGCCTCTCATGACTGTGAGTAACAACAGTGGTAAGTATGAAAAATGGTCATGTCACCTTTTTCAGTGCCATTGTAACTTTGAATGGTCCCTCCACACAAGCAAAGTACCAGCAAAGGAGGGGGAAAAAACTCCAGAGACGTTCCTGAGACAGGAAGCCTAGTCCTGCCAAGAACGTAATGAGGGTTAACAGAAAGGCAGTTTCTGTAAGCAACACCAGAATGTTTCCTTCCTGCCTTCCTTACAGGATTAGGCCAGGAATTTCTTCTAACAACCAGTTCTCTGAACTGCTTAGAATGTTAACAACCAGTTCTAGCGAATAGGTGCGAACTGGTAGATTCCCACCCCTGATAACACCTCTCAAAATTGAATCCTTTCCCTTCCGGGCTGGAGATGAAACTGGAGAGTTTTTGCATGCACTCACAGTTTAGAGCTGCGCTCGGAATCAAGAACAGAAGACTTAAAGGTAAATCTTTTACAAGCATGAAATCGTAGTTTAGTTTAGTACCTTAGTTATGTGAAGCTGCCTCATCCCAGTTCAAATGATTATCTGGCCAGATAGCAAATAATTCCCTACCTAACTGTCCAGGTTTCCAAGGAGATGTTGGTCATATCGCCTGTTTTTGACTCTTTCAAAGCTGTGAAAACAAGGGTTGAGGTCTTCCACCCGTAAACCCCAAAGCTCCAGCATTCAGGCATTTTGAAACTCAGCAGCAATTATTTCTGTTTACAAGTTTTCATACTATATTAATGTTTTAATTTCACCTTTATAAGTCAAGATGACAATCATACATAATACTTTTCTCTTCCTTATTTTCACCACAAAACAACCCTGTGAAGCGGGGCTGGGCTAACAGAGAGTGACTGTTCCAGAATCACCTAGTTGGCCCAAGATGGCACTAGAACTCACTGTCTCCTGGTGATTGGCCCTAAGTCACCCAGTTGACTTTCATACCTAATGCTGGACAAGAACTCTACTCCCTGGTTTCTAGACTAGCTTAACTACTGCACCAAACTTGCTTTCTTATTGCAGAACCTCTTAAACTTTCTTCTTTTCATTCCGCGAATCTGATTAGCCCTTTCACTAAGTCACTAATTGAGAAACTGACCATACACACACACAAATTTTCTGTTAGTTTAGAGATTGATGGGCTGCTTGAACACAGCCACAAGGAAAGTGGCTAATGAACAGGCTCCAAACCAATATAATAAATATCTCCTGGATTTCCAGACTACGAAAACAATCAAAGACACTAACTCAATTCCAAAAGTGAAGATGCTCCCAGTAAGTTATATTCTATCGAAGGCATTCATTTTCTTAACTTCCTGTTGTCAGGAATCCATTTGCTTGGATTTATTCCACCAATAATCGGAACGTTTGCCAATTCTAATCTTCAAATTGCTATAAAGCTGTCAGAATCAATATAATTTAGCTCCCATAACAATTATGTATTCCAAGTGTTGCTTTTATTCGACAGAAATGCAGCAGGGAGGACGTCAGTGTTGTAGCTGGGGGAAACCTGGAATAAATGAATGGAAATGAGAGAAAGGGGTATATGGAAGGCATTGAGTCTTTGATTGACTCCTACAAACATAACCCTTGCCCTTTAAGCCTGCAGAAAGATCATCAATCACACCCCCAAATTTCTTGGGTGCAGACGATTTGCATCCATTTATTGAAAAGGTATTATACTTTTTATGACTATTATGTAATTCTGTCAAGCTGCAAAAACCAAGAAAGATGTGCTGTCTGGACAGTATTTTTTTTTTATTATTCCTCTCCCAAAGGCAGGAATTTTGCCAAATTAAAGCAAACTACGTGCACAGTTAAAGAGATATTCTGAGAACTGCTAAGGAGGACTCATTTTAACACTCTTCTACTCATCTAAACCCTCTAAACCTCGCTGTCTCTTGGTCCTAAGAATGCACCCCTCCCCCCTGGGAATCTGGATTAGAGGTTGTCCTCAATTTACCACCACAATAGAATCCAAAATAAAGGAGAATATTTGTAGCTCAGGGTTGAAATGAGGTGTCCTTGGCGCTCTCTGAGCAGGCTTGTTTTCTTGGAGACATTTCATGACTAAACTAGGGAACATCGTCAGTGCTAGTGATCATCTGGTGATGTTACCTAGTTAGGGTGATGAAAACAAGCAAGTTCAGAGAGCACCAAGAACCCCACAGAACCCAAAATTTTAGTTGCTAAGCGAGACAGTTTTTAAGTGAGTTTTGTCCCATTTTACAACCTTTCTTGCCACAGTTGTTAAGTGAATTGCTGCAGGTGGTTAAGTTAGTAATGTGGTTGCTAAATGAATCTGGCTTCCCTATTGACTTAGCTTGTCAGAAGGGGATCACATGGGATGCTGCAACCGTCATAAATATGAACGGTTCACCAAGTGTCCGGATTTTGATCACATGACCATAGGAGAGCTACAATAGTCATAAGTGTGAAAAAACAGTCATAAAACTGTCATGCCCCTGTTGGAATCTGATTCTGAGGGGGAGGACAAGCAGCTGACAGGGAATGGGAGTGTGGCTCCGCTGGCTGTGGAAGAAACTGGGGAAGGGCACAGTCCGGCTGGGCATTCAGAGGAAGGCCACCCCCTCTTCATCCTAGGGCACAAAGGGAGGAATGGAGAAGGGAGCAACGTGGGTTGCATGGTTTACGGGGGAGGAAAGGGCCCTGATCCCCTTCATTGGCTGCAGCTGGGAAAACTGTTTAAAAAGGCAAACTATCACAGCAAAGTTGCTGGAAGCGAGGTGTGCATTATCTTTGTTTGTCAAGGCTTATCTGGGTTCTGGCATCCTCCCAACTGTGTATGTTTCATTCTTTTGGAAGTCTTCAATCCCTTATCCTGCCCTGTCTCGTTAATTGCTGCAGCAGTGGTTTGTGTTGGTTTTTATTTATAATGTATATTTACTTTGGGTTCGGACTGAATTTCTTCCCTTTAAAGACTGTTCTAGGGAGAGTTTTCTTTTATCCAGCTGAAGATAACCGGACATTGGGAGCCAAGTTGGAGCTATTAAAGGGACCTTACCTGCTTTTGTGACTTTGTTGCTTTTGTGCCACGCCCCAGGTCATCACAGGTCACTAAGTGAATCATTGTACATTCCACCCCCAAATCAAACCGAAGGACAGCAAATGGTTGAACCTTATTGGCAGGAATTGCTTTCAAACAGCATCCATTCACACCTGTGCAGCCAAAACACAAGGTGCCAGGGTTACAATACAAAGTTGTGTACTTTTGTTCACATACAAAAGACGTACAATTTCTGCTTCAACACTGCCTTTGCCCTCTGGCCATTTTCTGACCTCCCTTTGGGGAGCCCCGACTGCTTGAAATGAGGTTTCCTGATTTTATTAAAACAGTTCTGTGTATAATAAACCTGACAAAGAAAAAGAAACCACAGCTATGAAAGAATCCATTATCTCAGTATTACTAGATAACAGCAGACAGCTCCTATGAAAAGTCGGAGGGAGGTAAAAAGAGGACATTTTCACAACAAACGTCGGCTCCCAAAACAATATCAGAGATGGATTTTATTAGAGCTGATTTCCAACAGGAGAAAGGAAGCATAAATGCCAAGGTTATACTTTCTGATAGAAATGCACCTCTGGAGATCCATGGTGCTTACAAATCCCCTAACACAATTAGGCAATTGTTTTGCCAGACAAATATTTAATTCCCCAATTGTTGTGATTAGGTGCGGACGGCTGAGGAGAGCGAAGACTCAGATGAGGGGCCAGGACCATTAGGGAGTGGACTGCTGCCTTCAGAGATTGTGGGGGCTGGCAGGAGCAATGAGGAAGTTCCCGAGGAGCCTGTGCCAAGTGCACGTGCTCGTAGGGCTGCTGACAGGAAAGAACAGCTGCAGCAGCACAGGCGACTCAGGAGTAAGACTGCAAGGTAACAGCCCCTCCTTCAAGAAGATAAAAGCCAGCTGTGAAGTGAACGTTCTTTGCAGGAAGCAAAGATGTTTTGAAACTCAGCCTCGTGGACATTACAGTATCCTGAGTTTGTATTTGAAGATTCTTATTTTGCAAATTATTTCTTGTCTGTTATTTTTTGGCAAGTCTCACACAGTTTGGCAAGGCTTGTGCTTATCACAGCTAATTATTTTGTAAAAGCATTACAAGGTTTCTGTTCTTTTTGAATTGTGTTTGATTTGTTGGAAAAAGGCGTGGGTCAGAACTCCAATAAGCATTTTATATGGAAAAAGATGGTGCAGATAATTGGCAAAAGTTTTCCCATACACCCACCCACCTGCGTTTAAGTAAATGATCAAAGAGTCTGTAAAACTTTCTCATTTTAATCTGCGTGTTCCTAGTTCATGCGTGTAAACATTCAATTGAACTCAAAATGTTTGGAGCCTGTTTACATTCTACATATGTACACCCTTCAGAGACGCCTGGCAAAGAGCAACTTCCTTGCAACATATCAAACACTGTTTTTTTTTTTAATAAAAAAAGAATTGGGTGCTATTTCAGCACAGCTGCCAACATTTTCAGGCTGCAGTGTCAAAAAGAAATAATAATTGACAGCTGCTTCACTGAGTTCTGAAGTTTAATGTAGGCCCATTTCCTACATTTCTGGATTGTCTCTGCCAATTAGAGTTGAAATGAAGTCAGCCTTAATTCAGAGGGGCTTTTGTTCACCCAGTAAAAAGTTTGGAGAAGCCCTTAAAATCCTTGAGCTGGTCAATTTGCTTTCCTTAATCTATATTTCTCATTAATCGGGAGAAGAATTCAATCTACGTTTCTCTCTTTTCCACTCTGAGGTGAAAAGGAACTAGCAGAAGTTCTCCATTCTGGAGGTGACGAGGGATAATTTATTTATTTATTTATTTATTTATTTATTATTTGTTTGTCAAACATGTGCAAGATAACAAGCATAGGTATGAACATAAACATGAACAAAGGAAGTTAAATACAAATAAATGGGGACAGTAAGACAGGGACACTGTCAGGGCTCCAACAAATCCACTCCCATTCAAATCATAAGTCTCTAGCCGCATCTTCCAGAGAAAAGAATATTGATTTATTAGAAGTGGCTATGTTAGCGTTAGCTGGATGCAGCCGATACTAAAATACATCATTTCCCCCTTAACCCTGGTGTTCCCCCACCCCACCCCCTGGATGTATATTCTCCAATGGGACACATCCATAGCCAAGAGTCATCAATCATGCTCTCCAGTAATATTCTTGCGCTCCAACAACTTTGGGCTGCCAGGGCGATTATCTAGGCACTTAAGGAAAGCACTGTTTTCCCCCACTCCCTTTTTCTGGCGGCTAAAAAGACCAAAGGAGCATCTTTTTAGTTGACATTCAGCTCCCCTCACTTCTTGAAGATGACCTGTACAACACAAAAAGAAAACAAATTTATTACAGGTGTAGAACTTAGGGTTGCAAAAACGCCCCCCCCCCCCCCAGGTTTGGTTGGGTTTTCTGCATGATGGTTGGCATGTTGGTGCTCTTATGCACACGCTCTTTAAGGACCTCTTAGGAATGGGGTGAGGTCCATGGTAGACAGTTTGAGACTGAAGTTGAGAACTTAATAGAGGAAGTCCTCAACTTACAACCGGTTGTTTAGAGACCAAAGTTACAAGGGGGCTGAAAAATGCCAGTCCTTGCAGTTAACGGCTGGTCCTTGCACTTGTGACCATCACAGCATCTGTGCACCAAGTGCACAGAATTTGAGCCCTTGATAATCAGTATGTATTTATAACAGTTGCATCCTCTTGGACACTAGACTGCCATTTGCGGCCTTTTCAGCTGGCTTTCCACGAGCAAAGTCAGTGTAGAAACCTGAATTAGCTTCACAACCTCCTGATTCACTTAACGACTGTGGCCAAAAAAGGTTGTAGAATCCAGTGTAACTCACTTAACAACTGGCTCGCTTAGCGATGGAAGTGCTGTTCCCAATTGTGGTCATAAGTTGATATAACTACTTTCAATGCTGCTTTTTTTGTATTTTACTTTTTATGCCTTTTGCCTCGGGTCTGGTTTGCCAGGAATACTGCAAAGATTGAAATACAATGGTGTGATCCCAGGGAAGTGTGTGTAATACAGTTAGATGAAAATATGAAGCCGGTAATAATATCAGAGAGAAAGGCGAGAAATTTGAATGTTTCCTGTTGCAGTTGTTTTCCCTAATAACACATTGGTTGCAATGCCCCGAAAAGGTTGAGATCATGTCTGAGAGAGAATCTATTTATTGAAAACAACTTGCAAAACAAGGCTGGGCTCTTCACAGCTGGCACGAGTCCCCAAATGTCTCCCTAGATTTTGATTTCTTCCAGGGAACTGGCCAGCATACAGAGTCCAGTTCTCTAGGAAGTTAATTGTTCAACTCGGCACTGGTCACACCCCACTTGGAGTCAGTCCTGTGTCCTCTTCTTGGCACCACCATTCAAAAAGGACGGAGCAAAGTGGAATAAGTTCACAAGAGGACTACTAGTGCATCTCTTATGAGGAAAGGATCTGGGGACACCTGCAGAAGTGTAATGGTATATGAGAAAGACCTTGGGAAACTGGGTGAAGAGACTCTACAAAAGGAATGCTCAGATAAGAGACAGCACAGCCCTTAGCTGGATAACGGGTAGGACAAGAGGCCCAGAAGAGACACCCCCACCCCCCGCTAGTTTCTCAGGCTGCAAAGGAGACAGTGACAAAGAATTGCACTTTCATGCCTGCAAGATTGATGTGGGATGAATCCTCGTGGGATAAACCAGATAGGAACCACATCTTGGTGAGCTAAATCTCCTTCATTCTAAAGCTACTGTCAACTCATAAAATATTTCTCTGGTCTTTTTAGAGTTGCCAGCAGAAAGGGAGCGGGGAGCAGTGCAGCAGTTTGCAAAACCGAAATTGCATTCCATAAATGTCTTCAAAGATAGTAACTAGGTGACGGAAGTTTCTGCCATGCAAAATTCTAATAAGAGCATGATTGATGACTCTGGGCTAGGGAGGTGTCCCATTGGAGAATATGAATTATGATACACCCAGAGGATGGGGGAAAACCAGGGTCAAGGGTGACCATGAATGATGTGTCTCAGAGTCGGCTACACCCAGGCAGTGCCGGCATGTTAACTCCCCATAAATCCTTTTTAACTTTGGCTCAAGACTCATGATTTAAATGGGGGTGACTTCTGGAATCCTGATAGCTACATTGACAGAACAAGTACGAAAACACAAAAACAAAGGCTATGGGATTTTAACACCGCCTCAGCAAATCATAATTAGACCAGACGTTCTCCTAATCTTCTTCCCATAGGATCCAAAGATTCATGTAGCCAGCCAGGATCAACAACAAACCAGCTTTCCCAAACTAGGTGATGTGTAGATGCTCCAAATCACACCGGCTTGAAAACTGATATCAGTTGACAATATTGGAAATTGATACAGCATGGGTAAAGCAAATATGGTGGGAGAACACATTCAATTTAAGCCAGAATTACTCCTGTTGGAAAAAAGGACGAAGGCCACAACAAAGGTACAATATATTTAATAATACACGTATTGACCGCGGCAAGAATGGAGAGATAATAAGGAAAATTATGGTGTGCAGAATCAGATAGACTAACTTTAGAAATGAAAAATAAGGGGGATTCAGAATATTACGATACTTGGAACAAAAGCAGCTAGGAGGATTGGAAGCAAAATGTAAATATTGTACCAATAATAGAAATGTTAATCGGTTTGTCTACACCTTTGGTATGTAGGGCAAAGTAATGCCAAAATGGCTGCGCTATGTTTTGTATTTATAGTTGTAAACAATAAAAATATAGAAAAAGAAAAGTCAAAAACTGATATCTGACACTGTCCTTTCATAAGAAAGAAAACCAAACAGCTTCAGGATGGAAGTCTCCACGTATCATTCAACCTCTTGTTTCTCGAAAGAGGTCATGAGATAACAGATCATCACAGTTGGAAGGGACCTTGTAGGTCATCTAGTCCAACCCCCCACTCAAGCAGGAGACCCTACACCATTTCTGACAAATGGCAGTCCAATTTCTTCTCGAAAGTCTCAAGTGATGGTGCTCCCACAACTTCCGAAAGCAACTTCTGTTCCATGGGTTGATTGTTCTCACTGTCAGAAAGTTTCTCCTTATTTCCAGTTTGAACCTCTCCTTGTTCAATTTCCATCCATTGTTGCTTCAGAAGAAGCTCTTGGTTGACTCACAAAGTTGTTCCTCCTTCTTTGTTGCCTACTAACAACTAACAGGTTTCTTCTGAAGACAGAAGAATCATTTTTGATATTTGGTTGCTACCAAAAAACTCCAATCTTGATGAATACAGCCTCATTCTCTTCTAAAGCCCTCTCAGCACGGGGTTGTCACATCATTGACAGTAAATTGCAGAAATGATAAATGGTTCATTTAGAAAAGGACATACAAAAGACAGATTTCTTCATTTAGGCGTAGAAAAGTTGATATGTGAGAGGAATTATGGAGGACAAACTGACTTTGTAGTAGAGGGCAAAGCAAGCAACCTATGTCTGCTTTTTTTTTTGCAAAGGTAAGATCCCATGCCTTTCAAAATTTAGAAATATGTAATGGATGCATTTACTCCACATATTTTTTAAAAAAAATTTTTTTTTTTAAAAAGGCCTATTCAAACTATTTTGGTCATCTGCTGTGCTGAGGTTTTTAAATGTCCACTTAAACCTCTTAATGTCTGTAGTCCTCTTTGTTTTCCATAGAGTCAAGGGGAGCTTTAATTTATATATATTGATTTAGCTGAACCTTGTCATACTTTTTACCTTATCCTTAAGCACTTTCAAAGATCAATATATGTGTTTTCCTACTTTTTTGGATGCACGTGCCACACTTTTTTAAAAAAAAAAACTTGAATCAATCTTAAGGACATTGGAATCATACAGAATGACAGGGCCCCAAATAGAAACTCCCAACAAAACACACCCAGGTGTTCTTGAATGAAATGGCAAGATCTTGGGAGGTGGATATATCCGTGCAATCATGCATGATCTAGTTCATTCAGTTCCACACATTGTACGGCATGTGCAACTTTGAAAAGGATCTTGATTACACAGAACACGCATATCCCAAGACCTCGTCATTTCATTTTGTGAGTTGGGCCGTCCTATAAATTTGTTTAATTAAAAAAAAAACCCTCCCCTTTTTATGACCCTGTAATCCCTTAATTCGGGGCATCTGGATGGAGCTGAGCGTTTAATGACCGATTGCCCTTCCTGACGCCAAACGAAGTTCACAGCAGATAATTATTTTTCTTTGCGCCCTAGGAGAGAAATATCTGCTGCTCAACTTTCCAAATGGGAGGCAAGGGTCTTCACCACTAGGCCACCCCGTTACTCATATAAAACCATTTAATAAATAAAATAACGTGCCCATGGAAACTGGAAGGGATACCTTAAAATGAGCGTCCATTTACATTATTTGTAAAAAAAAAAAATAAGGCAAGAAATAAATAATGCAGCTCAAAACCTCCACCATCCCTACCCAATCAAGGAAAATTTCACCTGCCGTTCTCCTGTCATGGAAATGACACAATTGAAAAAACCCAGTGTGATTTTCACCAAGTGCCCGTACACCCCTTGTCAGGATTCCAGCAATGGCTCTAATTAAATCATGATCCTTGAACCAAACTTTCATCAACTTCCAAGGACTCATTAGAGGCAACATACTGGCCCTGCCCTGTGGGAAGCTAACTCTGGCATATGTAATTTACAGCAGTGGTCACCAACCGGTGAGCCAGGGACCACTGGTGGTCCTTGAGAACATTTTGGTGGTCCTCAGAGAAATTCCCCTCCCCCAAAGCAATTAATCCAGGCTCCATGGGAACACAAAGCCCACCCACCCACTGGCCTCCACCCTTCGGCTGGGTGCAAACCTTACCTTGAGTAGAGCCACGCGAGCTGGAACTGGAAGGTAAGACCAATGGCAGGGGAGGAGAATCTGCCCCGGGGTGGCTTGCTGATGTTGGTAGGAAAGTCAGTCCCATATTCCAGAGCTACAGTAATCACAAGACTGGCCCTTTGGTCATCCTGGAGCAGCTCCTCCAGTCTATGGCAAGCTGGTGCACCTGGGTGGAAGAGTAGCTGCTCTGGGATGACCAAAGGGCCAGTCCTGTGACTACTGCAGCTCTGGAATACGGGACCAACTTTCCCACCGATGTCAGCAAGCCACCGTCAGTCAAAATTCATAGTAATGGTCCACAGGATGTAAAATTACGAGTTTGGTGGTCCCTGAGGTCTAAAAGGTTGTCGACCCCTGATTTACAGTCCCTGTGACCCTGTTTCCCCTCTGGCTGTCTCATAAACCAGATTCTTCACGGGCCGAGTGTCATCATTCACGTTCTCCAATTAAATATATTTGCAGGCCAAAAGCACTGGTATTTTAATTACAATCTTTTAAAGATAAGTGTTGGAATGTACTTTCGATTTCAAACTGCTACACTCCTCTTCCAGATTTCCTTCCTCCCCACACCCCGCCTCCATTTTATGGCAACTACTAAAACAGGCATAGGAATGTTTTATGAGTTGACATCCTTCTCACTACAGTTCTGCCACCCAATAGAAAGGATTCAGAGGGACCCAGGGCCACTGAAAAAGCTGAATCTCCCCCCTACCCTGCCACAGTTATGGGGAATTATTTTCTCCTTGAGGTTATTCCCGTAATTTTAAGAAGCCAACCGCTGCAAGAGTATTTGGGGGTTGTTCAACTCTCACCAATTCCCTCTCTCCCTTTTCCGAAGGAACTTTATGCTGGATCTCATTAGACTGTTGCTGACAGCCATCTAAAGAATGATTATTATGGCCCCTTAGCCCAACCGAGAAGAATTATGGATCCCTAGGATAAGGAGTTCATTTCTGAGCTTGATGTCTCTGCAGCTCAAAGTAGCAAAAACACACAAAAAAACCATTGGGCAATTCATCTTTCAGCTAGGCAAGCTCCTTTTCCTCCATCCTTGTTGGAAATCCCAGGGACAGTGACGTTTGAGGGTGCAGTGAGGCTGAACGTGGAAGACAGCCGGTCTAAACTTGGGCCCACGACAGCCGTGAATTTATCACGTTTTTCTAGGTAAATAAGAACCGCAAAGAAAAATAAATGCAGTTAATTTTTTTCCACTCGGCAAGAAAAGACATAAAAGGTAGGCAAAATCCCTTCCAAACCTATTACTCTATATTGTACATTCTATCCCATTGGGGTACTGATCTACTTAGTGTTAGAGTTAGGGATAGGGCCACATGAATTCAAAGAGGAAAATAGTCATAGCCGAGGGATTCGTATCACATGGACATGCTTAGGAGGGTGCTGATTTTTGAGCCTTACTTATATAGGTATTCCTCAACTTAACGGCCAACAATTGTGTCCCAAATACCTGTTTGCTCCATTTTACAACCTTTCTTGCCACAGTTGTTAAGTGAATCACTGCAGCTGATAAGTTAGTAACCCAGTTGTTAAGTGAATCTGTGTTCTGACCCAATCCCTTTTCCAACAAGACAAACATGAACCAAAGGGAACGGAAACCTTTTAATGAGTCTTACGAATCCCCGGTTAAAAGGCTGCTGCAAACTAATTAACTTTGATAAACACAAACCTGCAAGGCTGCCCAAAAACAACAGATAAGAAATAGTTTACAACCCAAGAGTAAAATACATGGGAAAATCCCATTGGGGAGAACTCCACTTAGGGTTAGGGTTAGCTCCCCGTGAATTCGGGGAGCAAAATGGACATCGTCAACAGATTAAGCCTAGTTATGGTTAGGAGGGTGCTGACTTTTCAAGCCCACCCTATCTATATTCCCTGGCAAAATACATTGGAAAATCCCATTGGGGAGAAATCCACTTAGGGTTAAGATTAGCTCCCCATGAATTCAGAGAGCAAAATGAACATTGCCAACGGATTCATAGCACATGGCTATGCTTAGGAGAATGCTGACATTTTGAGACTGATCGATCAGAATCTCCCTGTAAAATGCATTGGAAAATCTTGTTGGGCGCAAACCCCATTAGGCTAGCTCTCCATGAATTCAGAGAGGGAAATGGACATTACCAAACAGATTCCTAACACGTTGGTATTTTTAGCAGGGCGTTGACTTTTCAAGCCTGTCCTATCAGCATCTCTCTGTAAAATACATGAGAAAATCCTATTTTAGGCAAATCCACTAAGAGTTAGGGTTAAATCCTTGTGAATTCGGGGCGCAAAATGGACATCACCAATGGATTCGTAGCGCAAGGGTATGCTTAGGAGGGCATTACATTTTTCAAGCCTGCCTTATCAGCATCTCCCAGTAACATACACGGGAAAAGCCCATTGGGGGCAAATACCTTTGGGAGGTGAAATAGACATTGCCAATCAATTTTGGTCTATGCATTTTCAAAGCTACCTGAACAACGTTTCCTGGTTTAAAAAAAAATGTGAAAATCCCTTTGGTGTCATTAGATAGGGTAAAAGATGAGTAACACTTGGAAAAGAATGCTGTCCTAGATTATTCTCTGAAAGATTTTATGTATGACCCACTTATAAAACCCTGTTGTAACTTTCTTGTTCGTTTGGGTACTGAATTAACAATCTGCTGATGTACTTAGGTCAAAAAAAAAAAATCCTGTTCAGGTTGGCTGTTAGAAAACTCACATTTTTTTTGTCCTTATACAGTCCAAGCAGAGCAGACTTTATAACACAAATGAAACAGGCTATTCTGGCATTACTCCAAAGTGATTTTTTTTTATTAAAAAAAATATCAAGTTTTTCTTTGCTTTTCAAAGTACGTTTCCAATTTATATTCTTTGGCACAATCTCTCCTTTTTAAAATATCAATCCATTCCAGCCTCCTTTGAAAGTTGGAGCAATAAAGGTTTATTAGAAAAAAAAATGCTTTCTTGTCAATGACCTTAACAAGCAAAGATAAATTAAGGAAGGCTAGAGGAAAATATAAAGATAAGTTGTGCTTCGTTGGTGTGGTAGGTTGTTTTTCCTTTTTGCTTTTCCAGTGCAGAGATTAAATGTAAATACTTCTTTTTAGAAAATAGTTTGGTAGGAAAAAAACAGGAACCAAGATGGAGTTTAAAAGTATTACAAGCTTTATTTTATGCTCCCTCCTGTACACAAGAATTTGAATTATTAATGGTCAAGGAAAATTAGCACTAGTCAACAGAATTCACAGGATTTGAGTCGTGTATGGCTATGTAAGGATTCCAGACTAATGCCCCATTTAACTCCACCTTTGGATTCCACCCGTAGCTACCTATGGTTGTGAAAGTTGGACCTTAAAAAAGCAAGACAGGAAGAAAATCAGCTCAGATTTGACTGTGGTGCCGGAGAAGTCTCTTGCATATGGCTTGGGCAACAAAGAGGACTAACAAGCAAATAATACCAGATGCGTCATTTGGAAGGCAAAAAAATAAATAAATCACAAAACTATGTCTCACTTATTTTGGCCACGTCATGCAAGGAAATTTACTGGAGAAAACAATTATGTTTGGAAGAGTTAGTGGTAAAGGAACCCAGGCTGTCAAAGAATACAATGGCTGGAAACCATCAAAACCGACACCAGCCACCAACCAACAAGTCAAAGAAGCAATGCAAGATTGGAAGATGTAGAGAGGCCTGAGCATAGAATCGCCAAGCATTGGAGACCACAAAATGAATAACATCATCTTCCTCATCATCTTCATCAGGCTGAGCCTGGTCATATATAGCTCCTCTGTAAGAGCCAGGCTGTCCAAAAATGGACAGGTCCAGAACTTAAAAGGAATCAAAGGGGCTCAGTTTACTTTAATTTGGATTTTAATGGAATTCAATTGAATAAACACAGTTAATAAGTGTTAAAAGAATTTTTCCATTAAGAAATTGCCTTTTACTCATGACTCAGGGTGACAGGCCCTGCAATCTAGCCGTGAAGGGACCCAAACGATCATTGGCCGTGGAGCAGAAGTTAACGTGATATAGATTGAATGACGTTCTTGGCAGAAATCTCAGGTTCTCATTTCCACTTCATATTTTTAATTTTTTTTTTTAAAAAGAGCTCATGCATCTAGCTAACTATGTCTGGTTTCAAAAAGGCTAAGCAGGACGAGAGAACCCAACCTGGCACGGATGATGTTACCTAGCTGGGTCATGAAACATCTGGAAGAGAACAACCAATTCAATTTTTTTTTACTACCGGTTCAATGGATGTGGCTTGGTGGGCGTGGCAGGGGAAGGATACTGTAAAATCTCCAGTCAGAGGTGGCATTTGCCGGTTCTCCGAACTACTCAAAATTTCCGCTACCGGTTCTCTAGAACTGGTCAGAACCTGCTGAATACCCACCTCTGAACCAAGCTCGGAGACCACCAAGAACTCCGTAATCCTTTTTCTCCTCTACTCTGCAAACCCAGAGGTGATATTCAGCACGTTCTGACCAGTTCTGGGGTTGGAATTGCCACCTCTTCCTAAATCCCCCGCTTCAGAAGGGCCTTCATCATCCATAAATCCTTTTATTTCATTTGGAATGATGTTGTCTACATCCACTTTTATTTATACTGGGAAGGGAGGCTTTTGGAGGGAGAGAAGTAATTAGTTTCTGAGTAACAATGAAGCATATCAAGTCTCCCTGAATTATTAAATGTAATTAGTTTCTTTCTTTCTTTTTAACTCCTGCAGGCTACAATATCTGCATTAAAAGTCAAACTCAATGCTAGCTTAGCAGCATCCCAGGCACCGAAACCAATTAGTGTCTGTAGGAGTGTTTGTGCATGTATGTTTGTGTGTTGTTTGTTAGTTTTTCCTATGCTTTTCATTTCCTGTCCTGTATCATTTTTTTCCCCTCATATATTCATAAACCACCTCCAGTGGAAATCAAACAGCTTTTTCAGTGAGATGGAGACAGTATCCACTCGAAGGCTTTACTGAAAATAGTAATAGAGCTTTTTGGATTCGATTTGCGTTTCTCAACCTTGGCCGTTTGAAGGTGGGTAGATCTCAGCTCCCAGATTTCTCCTGCCAGCTATTCTGGGTGGGGAATTCTGGGAGATGAAGTCCACCCATCTTCAAATAGGCAAGATTGAAAAATACTGGATTAGAAAAAGCAAAGGAATTCATGCCTAAGGCAGGATTAGAACTCACCATCTCCTGGTGCTTGGCCCAAAGTCACCCAGCTGGCTTTCTTGCCAAAAGCAGGACTAGAACTCACCATCTCCTGGTGATTGGCCCAAAGTCACCCAGCTGGCTTTCATGCTTAAGATGGGAGTAGAACTCACTGTTTCTTGATTTCTAGCCTTCACCACTGAGCCAAACTGACCATGACTTGCATCCTTGTCAGCCTGCTGCAGCCTTCAGGGTTCTCCTCGATCCACTTGGTCTTGATGCTTTAAGCTAACAATATCATCTGGAGCAGTAATTTGTATTTCAAAGCCGGTCGAGGTTGAAGAGAAAGTAGGAGATCTAAGCAGTCCTTTATTGAAGGTTGAGCAGGCAAGAAGTGGTGGAAGGGCTTTTTAATGAGCTTGTTCAGGATCCCTCGCAACTCTCTCCTAAGAAATCTCATTTGGGGGAGAATCAACCTTCCTCGCTCCTCCTCGGCTGACTCTTATCTAATTTTAGGGATCCCTAGTGCATTTCTTGACAGGTGGGCTTAGCAGCCGGGATCGCTTGACTTGTTGGGCTAAAGAAACAAACCGAAGAGGATTTCTGAAGGCAAAGACCCTGTGAATGTGGGACTCTTCTTCCATTGGGGTTTTTTTTCCATGGGGAGTAGGTGGCAAATGAATGTCAGGAAGTATTATGCTTCCCAAGTGTGGTCCTTCCAAAGCGGTATAGAGCGGTACTAATGCTTCCTGTGACCCTGATACTCTGTTGATGCAGTCTAGGATTTCATTGGCTATTCTGGTAGCAATTATTGCTGGCTCATACTTGTAGTCCAGTAGGACATCTAGGTCTCTCTCCCAGTTGCTGTAGAGTTATATCTTAATAATAGATTAGAAATTATTTATTCTTCATTGGCCAAGTGTGAATTGGAATTTGTCTCCGGTGCATAAGCTCTCACTGTACATACAAGCAACAAGTGATAAATCACGATCGTAGTCATCATAAAAATACATTATACAAATGTATAAAAATACAAACGCAGAAAGCGTGCAGAGAAGAGCAACAAAGATGGTGCACAATCGTGCCTACCATCCCTGTCCTATTGTCCCCGTTTATCTTGTAAGCGATTGGCAAATCAAATCAAATCAATAAAATAAATAAATAAAGATGATTAGGGGACTGGAGGCTAAAACATATAAAGAATGGTTGCTGGAATTGGGTACGTCCAGTTTAATGAAGAGAAGGACTAGGGGTGACAGGATAGGAGTCTTCCAATATTTGAGGGTCTGCCACAAAAAAGAGGGGGGGTGAACATATTCTCAAAGCACCTGAAGGCAGGACAAGAAGCAGTGGATGGAATCAAGGGGAGAAGCAACCAAGAAGTAAGGAGAAAGGACCTAAGAGTGAGAACAATTCACCAGTGGAACTGCTTGCCTCTAAGATGTGAATTCTCTTAACGCTGGGAGTTTTTAAGAAGAGATTGGACAATCGTTTGTTTGAAATAGTATAGGATTTCCTGCCTGAGCAAGGGGTTGGACTAGAAGACCTCCAAGGTCCCTTCCAATTCTGTTATTCTATTCTATTATTTCATTCTATTCCATTCCCTATTTCTATATTCTATTCCATTCCTATTTTATTCTATTCTATTCTACTCTACTCTACTCCATTCTATTCATTCATTCCATTCCCTATTTCTATTCTATTCTATTCTATTCTATTCTATTCTATTCTATTCTATTCTATTCTAATCTATTCTATTCCATTCCATTCCATTCCATTCCATTCCATTCTATTCTACTCTACTCTACTCCATTCTATTCATTCATTCCATTCCATTCCATTCCATTCCCAATTTCTATTCTATTCTATTCTATTCTATTCTATTCTATTCTATTCTATTCTATTCTATTCTTTCCATTCCATTCAGCTCCCTATTTCTATATTCAATTCTATTCTATTCAATTCTATTCTATTCTATTCATTCCATTCCCTATTTCTCTATTCTATTCTATTCTATTCTATTCTATTCTATTCTATTCTATTC
>NW_020769332.1:10915650-10930334 GCF_900518735.1 Pseudonaja textilis
TATTCTATTCTATTCTATTCTATTCTATTCTATTCTATTCTATTCTAAACATTCATCATAAATCATAACATACAACACTTAGTGATTGTCACAGGATGCTAAATAAGCAATCAACAGAAATCATACTAGGAAACTCAATAAAACAAAGATGAGAAGGATAATAGTAACACAGCTCTACAAGGTAGCTTCTCGGTGTTTGGGGAATTTGTTGTTTAGCAGAGTGATGGCGTTTGGGGAAAAACTCTCCTTGTGTCTAGTTGTTCTGGTGTGCAGGGCTCTATATCAGGGCTCTATATCATTGTTTTGCGGGAAGGAGTTGAAGCAGTTTATGTCCAGGATGTGAGGGGTCTGTAGGTATTTTCACAGCCCTCTTTTTGACTCGTGCAGTATACAGGTCCTCCATGGAAGGCAGGCTGGTTGCCATTGTTTTTTCTGCAGTTCTAACTATCCGTTGAAATCTGTGCCTGTCTTGCTTAAACCTTATTAGGAGCAGAAAGGCTGGATAAAGAACTAGGGACAATGGGTCAGCGTTGGCCCATTCACTGGTCAATTTCTTTTCAGAGTCTAAAGAAAACTTTGTGACTTCTTACCGGTGCTTTTTTCTTTCCTTCATCTTGTCATCTGATTTTTGCTTCAAGATAACTTTGAAAGATTTCCTCCCACATTTTTTTTCCAGCCTCCTGTAATAATCTGTTATGTCAGGCCAACATTCCATGAACTTTAGTTCTGGGAAATGAAATTATCCATTTATGTTTGCCTATTATGTCTCACCTATAAAAGACTTCTTGGTCCACGTGTTTTGCAGCCCAATCTTTGGGCTTGCATCTCTTCTATTTTCTCAGTGTGACACAACAACCATCACAATCCACATTAACCTTTTCCTTGTTGTGGCACAAATACTGATGCCATTCGCTATCTCAGGTCATCTCCTCCTAATTTTTAAACCTTATTTTTCTCAGAAACGCCCACTCTTTCATTCAAACCAAACAGCAAGCTATAAAATATAGTGCATTTTCAAGCCAGGTAAATACAACCCACCCCCACTTTCCTGTGCATTTTGCAATAACTTATATTTAACTCGTGTTTTTATTCCCCCACCCCACACCAATTCAGATAGAGCCTTCTGTCAAACGTTGCATTGTCAAAACTGATCAGCAGATAACTGGCATTTTGTCAAGAGGAATGTAAAACAAAATCAAGAGAAGAGGGATAATCACTGTCAATGTCCCCCTTATTTACAATTATTAGATTTTAAAATAAACCAGCTAATTTATGGTTTTGAACACTGTCAGGCTTGAGTCTGAAAAAGAATTGTGTAGAAATAATGAACAAGAATTGCTAAAATGTATGTGCTTTCATTGTAATAGTTAAGGCACCAGGCTAGAAAGCGGGAGAGCGTGAGTTCAAGTCTCATCATAGCCAGCTGAATGACTTTGAGCCAATCTGTCTCTCTCAGCCCAACCTACAGGGTTGTTGTTCTAAGGAAATAAGAGGAGGAAGGTGTGTTGGATATGTTTGCCACTTTGAGTTATCTATATATATAAAAGCGAAATACCACTCACACATCATCACAAAATCTCCAGAATTGTAAAGCCTACAAACTTGAAATTTGGCACGTAGGTTCCTCTTGGCTTCTAGGTGCTCACTAAGAAAGGATTTTTTGAAATGACCATCAGAGCATTAGTATTTTCTATATTATTATTAACACGCTCTGATGCTAAGGAGTTCTACTCCCCCTCCCCACCTGAAAAGAAATCTGTTCCAAATGCAAAACACAAGCAGAGGAGAGGAGTTTTAGTTTCAGTTTTAATTTCACTTTAGTACAGTACAGTTGAGCTCAGCCCTGCCCAGGCTCCTTGCTGTCTCCTTCTTGCTCACACAGCAAATACTGCTTCAGTTTCCAAACACTCCTCAACTCTCTCACACACTGACAGGACGCTAGCCAGATGAATACCAACGGAAGCTGGTAGGCAGAGGCAGAATTCCCCCCCCCCTTATTTTCCTCCCCAAAAACTAAGGCCGATCACATAATTTCATAATGAAGCATAGGTTGTAATGAAGCTAGCTTGTATATAATAAAGGCTGGATACAAATAAATAGTTGCTATCCTTACAATTGAAAAGAGAAAGAATAAATAAAAATGGTCTTGGCTGCCGTTCCTATTTAGTTGACCTGTATTAGCTGATTCAAACCTCTAGACAAGGATCTAGAAGTGACCAAAATATTGAAGAAACTCAGGATATGCCAAAGAGAGCCACCTGTTATTGTCACCCATTCAAGAACTAGCATCTCCTTCTTTCAAAGGATGACATTTAGCATACACTTGTAGGGGAAGGACAGGCAGAGCCTGGGAGGTGGAGTCAAGAGAGGACTCAGCCTGGAATTGTTACATTCCCACAAATGGCCTAAGTCCCGCACCTCTTTAATTCTGCTCTTATTTACCGCCAATTTAGTGCTGACCGTTAGTTGATTAGATACTTGTATATAGGCATACAAAATAAATCAATACTGGATCTTAATGCAGGCATTCCCAACCAGGGAGTATGAAATGATACAGGGGATACGAAAACTTGGGTTAGAAGTTTGAAAATTATAGTTCATATGTATAATTAAAAAGTTAAAGGTTTCCCTCACACATACAGGCTAGTCATTTCCGGCTCTAGGGGGCGGTGCTCATCTCCGTTACAAAGCCGAAGAAGAGCCAGCGCTGTCCGAAGACGTCTCCGTGGTCATGTGGCTGGCAGGACTAAATGCCAAAGGGGCACAGAACGCAGTTACCTTCCCACCAAAAGGTACTTGCATTTTTACGTGCCTTCGAACTGCTCGGTTGGCAGAAGCTGGGACAAGTAGCGGGAGTTCACTCCATTACGCGGCGCTAGGGATTCGAACCACCGAACTGCCGACCTTTCTGATCAACAAGCTCAGCGCCTTAGCACTGAGCCACCGCATCCCTTATGTATAATTATATGCATATAATTTTTATACCCTCACCCCTAGAATGCTTCTGATATATTCTTGCACCCCTTTAAAATTTTATTTATAATTATATCCATATAATTATTTTTAAAGGGTGCAACAAGAATATATCAGAAGCGTTCTAGGGGTGCAGGGTATAGAAAAAGTTGGGACAACCTGCCTTAAATGCATGGTCCTGATCCTCCCAGCCTGACCCACCCTAGTTTTTGCTGCATATAAATCTCTTGGCCTCCAAGATACCCCAAGATTCTTGGTTTCTGGTCCACCTCTGGAAGGTTTCTCTTTTCCTCCCGCACCGTTCTTCGTCCAGAAATTGTGTTAAAGAACGGAACACCTGTTTGGTCAGGCGGCCATCCAAGATTGTTGACATTGCATAGCCTCCTTTCTATAATGGCTTAATTGGATAGTTGGCTTGTCAAATGCCACCTTGGACCCGGTCCTTTTTTTTTTTTCGGGGATTGATTGATGATGGGAGTCCAAGGCATGCATCTCCACACCGCGCGGATGCTAAAACTCCCGCTTTGTTGTCAACCTGAGATGAAATGATTAGGAAGCAAAAGGATGCGTGTCCCTACCCTGGAGAGCAGAGGATGATGTGTCAATTATCTTTCTTGGCTCTTGCGATGATTAGGATGAAGAGGGAAGAATGCCAAGAAAGATGAAATAAAATGGCGATGACCCACCAGAGGATATATATTTGTCATACGCTCCTGCCCTGTGCAACCATCATTCATTTATGTATTGTTTGCTCAGTTACAAAGCCTCATTGCTTCACTCCCTAATTGATGACTCATGAATGTTTTCAATCCGCCATTGGAAAGAGAGAGAGGGAAAAAAAAATCCCATAGGAGTTTTAATCGTGTCCGACCTTCAATTCTCGCTCATTTCAGGGTACCAGAAGAATTCATGCAAAACCATTTACGGCCGGGGCTAAATGGACTTTTGTGTTGGGCTGATCTAGCTGGAGGTTCACCTGACCTAGTCATTAAATGGAAAGCAGAATTAAAGACCCGTGGATCAATGAAATATTTTTTAAAGGAAATAACGCATGGCGAACAACTCAAAGGGAGGGAGGGAGGGAGGGTGCACCGGACTCCAAACTGCCCTTCCAAGGAGTCCAAGGTTTTCTTGACCTTACCTCTGAAGTTCAGTAGCAAAATAGTCAAATATCTCTGACACGGTTTTCTGCGATTTTGGCACGGTTCATGTCATGCCCCCATCGGAGCCTGAATCTGCGGAGGAGGAGGAGGAGGAGGAGGAGGAGGAGGAGCTGGAGACAACGGAGATTGTGGGGGCAGTTTCGTTGGCTTTGGAGGAATTTGGGGAGGAGCAGGCCGAGGCAGACCAGAGCCCCTCAGGATTGGGGTGGCTTGTTAGCAGGAAGGACTGGGGGCAGGATGACAAGAGAGGGCAAGCAGTGGACATGAGGATCGACAGAGCTCAGGCGACGAGCAAGGACTGCCCCCTCCTGATCCCAGAGCAAGGAGCGTGGAGAGAAGGCAGGAACAGCACAGTCCATCCTGACGACTCAGGAGGAGAGCGCTCCACCCCTCTTCAGAAGGCACCTGGGGTCTGAGACTTAAGGAGACGCTGTGGGACGGCCATTTGTCAGGAACAAACACTGTATTTGTGGAGCTTTGTGTGCCGTTGCAGATGCCTGGAGTTTGCAGGACTGCTTGCCTTCTTCCTTACTTCGTGGACTCCATGCCTTGTTCCTTGCTTCGTGGACTCATTGTTTGTTCCTTGTTTCATGGACTCCTTTCCCTGGTCCTTTGCTTTGCTGGACTGGGTGCAGCCAGAGGCTGCCATGTGTGTGTGTGTGCATGCTTTGCTCAGGAATTTGCCAAGGACGCATTTGGGGGGAAATTTGGAGCATTGAAAGGGACTTTGAACTTTCAGCTGGTTGTGTGACCTTCGTGCCTTCCTCATTCAGAGGAAGACCAGGCCCACCCCCTCTGCATCCTAGGCACACAGGGAGGAATGGATAAGGGAGCAACGTGTGTTACGGGGGAGAAAAAGGCCCTGATTCCCTTCATTGCATGCAGCTGGGAAACAAGATATAAAGGGCGTTTGCGCACAGCAGCTTTCTGGAAGCAAAGCGTGCATTAACTTTGTTTGTCAAGTCTTATCTGGGTTATGGAACCCTCCCAACTGTGTGTGTTTTGTTATCCTTTTGAAGTCTGCAATTCCTTATCCTGCCTTGTCTCGTTAATTGCTGCAGCGTGATTTGTGTTGGTTTTTATTTATAATTTATATGTACTTTTGGTTCGGACTGAATTTCTCCCCTTTAAAAACTGTTCTTGTGAGAGTTTTTGTCTCCAGCTGATGATAACTGGACATTGGAGACCAAGTTGAAGGAATTAAAGGGACTTTACCTACATTCGTGACTTTGTTGCTTTTGTGCCGCGCCCTGGGTCATCACACCAGGCTGATAGGTCACAATTGAGCAACCTGCCACCCATTCCTGCCCTAGATCCAGCTGGCTTTGTTGCAATGTCTCCCATCATTCACACCTTTGAGAACATTTTTCTCTTTAGATAGAGCAGATCTCTATGGAGCTTCTCAATCATCCAGGCCATGGTTGTCCCAAAGGTGCTTTTCCAAAGGCCATGGGCAAAATCTGGATGCTTGGCAACTGGCATGTACTCAGGGGTGGGTTTCTACCCGTTCTGTCCACCTCTGTAGAACTGGTAGCTCTGAAGAGCAGCAGACTGATGTTTTTGCCCACCCGCCCACCCGGACTCTTACCTGATCCTTATTTCCTGATTTTTCAATTTCAGCTGCCAAACGAGGCACAGCTGAAGTTCAAAAAGCAGGAAAACAGGGCTGTTTCAAAGGCTGCTTCTCAGCACTCAGCGTGCTGATGATGATTTACAGGCACGGGGCTCACAGCGTGCAGGGAAGCTCGGAAATCCCGAACCGGTAGTTAACCTTGTCGTATCCCACCCCTGCATGTACTTATATGATGGTTGCAGTGTCCTGGGGTCATGTGATCCCTTTTTGCGACCACCTGACAAAGCAAAATCAATGGGGAAGCCAGACTTCACTCAACCACCGTGCAACCAACTTAAGAACTGCAGTGATTCCCTTAACAGCTGCAGCGAGAAAGGTTGTAAAATGGGGCGAAGACTCCCTTAACAAATGTCTCGCTTAGCAACAGAAATTCAGGGCTCAGCTGTGGTCATAAGTCGAGGACTACCTTTTATTGCTCGTGCGTAGTCGATTTGGAGTGCAGGATCGGAGTTTTAGGGTGGATTGTATTTTCCTACTCCCAGAGGCTCGAGGAAAGCCCCCAGAGCCCAGGGAGGGCAAAAATGCCCCCCTCCCCACCATGGTGCAAGAGGCCAACTAAACCATGCCCATCCAACAACCAGGCAGAGAACCCCTTGCTAAATTTTTTTGAAGCCCATCCCTGCTTAAAGCCATTGCTGGACATTTCCCAACAGCCAAAGCAGCACTTCCTAAAACCCTGCGACTGAGCAGAGGCTCAGAGTAAGTTGAGAGTAGCTTTGTTTCGGCAGCTGCGATTTAGAAGCCTGGGAATCTCTGTTGTTTGCTGCCTGACCTCTGAGTGGCTCTACCAGCTGTAGTTGCCTGTTTACGTTTGGTAACGCCGTGTGATTTCCCCGCCTCCCCCTCCGCCAACATCTCAGCTCCGTTTGCAACCACAGCTAGCATCTTCTTGCAGACACAACACGGCACCTTCATCGCCCCCTGCTTAAATCGACAATCCGGCTACAGATGGCTGGGTTTTGTTTTGTTTTGTTGGGTCTCTTTTCTTTCTCTGGATGCAAATCTCTTCTGTTTTAATAAGTAGCTGATAGAACATCACCAGCGGAAGGCCTGGTCAAAGGGAGGGGCATTCGTGGAATGTTTCCTTGAGATATCATTATTAGTGTCAGCTTTGGAAGCCACATTTTACTTGGAAGCTTCGAGGCTGACACATTTAGTGCCTGGGAAATTGGGAGAGGAGATTTCTTGATGAGCAGAAGATTAGACTCAACAACATTCCTTTTTTAGAAGTCAAGGACAAGTCACCTTGCACCTGGAGAGAACAGTAAGGGGTGGAAGGGGACTGTCATGCCCTTGGTAGAGTTGGACTCTGAGGGAGAGGAGGAACAGCCAACGGGGAGTGGAAGTGTGGCTCTGGAGGTTGTGGAGGAGGCTGGGGAAGGGCAGAGGCCGGCTGGGCAGAGGAAGAACCAGGCCCATCCCCTCTGCATCCTAGGACATGCAGGGAGGAATGGAGAAGGAAGCAACTTGGTTTATGAGAGAGGAAGTGGCCATGATCCTCCTCATTGGTTGCAGCTGGGGAGACTAGTATATAAGAGAGACGATTACAACACAGTATTGCCAGAAGTGCCAGTGTGTGTTATTTTGGGCTGAAGTTATCTTGGTTGGCGTCCTTCCAACAGACTGTGCCATGTTATCTCCTTGAATTTGGTAATTACTTATCCTGGTCCGTTGTGGTAATTTCATCATTGTGGTTTGCTTTGGTTTTTTATTTCACCTCCATCTGCTCATTAAGTTCGGACTGTATTGCTTTCTTTTGAAGACTATTTTTGAGTAAGTTTTATCTCCAACTGAGAATTATTGAACCGTGGGGCCAAGTTGGAGGCCTTAAAGGACATTTATTTACATTTTAGATTTTGCTACGTTTGTGTTACACTCCGGGTCATCACAGGGACACAGGATACAACAAATGCACATGCAAACACACCTTTACACACAGACGACAATTTGCAATGATAGGTGGTAAATATCTTGAGAGACTGGATCCTTGGAATGTGAGCTATCATTTCTACTTGGGACAAAAGGCTCAAAAGAGACCCTCCCTAGTTTCTCAGGCTGAGAAAGGAAACGTGGGCTGGGGGACAGTTGTACTTTCATACTTGCAAGGTTGTTGCTGGCCTCACAGTGTAAAACAGGATAGGAATCACGACCAGAGAACTTATTCAAAACGACACTATAGAGCCCTGCACACCAGAACAGCTAGGCACAAGGACAGTTTTAACCCGAACGCCATCACTCTCCTAAACAAATGATTCCCTCAACACTGTCAAGTTATGTACAAAGACTGCATTACTATTCTTCTTCTCATCCTTCCTATTACCTATCTCCTTTTCTGCTTATGACTATAACCTTGTTGCTTGTGTCTCTACGATTTATATTGTTTTGTTTTGTTTTCTAGTATGATGAGAGTGCTTATTTAGTAACCTATGACTATCACTAAATGTTATATCTTATGATTCTTGATGGATGTATTTTTTTCCTCTTTTTATGTATACTGAGAGCATATGCACCAAATGCCTTGTGTGTCAAATCTCACTTGGCCAATAAAGAATTCTATTCTATTCTATTCTATTCTATTCTATTCTATTCTATTCTATTCTATTCCATTCCATTCCATTCCATATTTTCTATTCTATTCTATTCTATTCTATTCTATTCTATTCTATTCTATTCTATTCTATTCTATTCCATTCCATTCCATTCCATTCCATTCCACTCCACTCCACTCCATATTTTCTCTTCTCTTCTCTTCTCTTCTCTTCTCTTCTCTTCTCTTCTCTTCTCTTCTCTTCTCTTCTCTTCTCTTCTCTTCTCTTCTCTTCTCTTCTCTTCCATTCCATTCCATTCCATTCCATTCTATATTCCATATTCTATGCTATTCCATATTCTATTCTATTCCATATCCCATTCCATTCCATTCCTTTATTGTAAAGCTACGTCGACAGAATCTTGCAAGTCTGAAAATATTATTATGCTGGTGTGATGCCCTTTGCAATCTCGAGCATCGCTGTATTGGAGGGCGAAAGATATTTGAGACTTGTTTGAATTTCATCTGAGGGGAAGAGAGCCAAGTTAGACAAGCAAGTGTTATCAGGGTTATAAATGAGCAAAATACAAAGCTGTTTGTGATTATATCTTTTTTTGGCAGATGATTTTTGCTAGGTTTGAAGAGCAGGCGTCCTTATCGGGTGACTGCAACAAGCAAAAACCCTCAATTTTCTTTTGACAGTCATGTTCCCAACACAGTATCAGGCAAGTCAAGGTACAAAAGTCCCCAAAGTCCTTTTTTTTAAAAAAAATCCCTAATTCCCATTCTCTTGCTCATTTTCCCTACCCTGAAAAGATAACCATTTCACTCAGCACAAGCCTCACAATTCACAACTGAGCTTTGGTGAAACGGAAGTTAAGGATTATTTGGATTTTTACTTGCCTTGAGTTTCTCACATATTTCTCACAAACCACGGTAGAGTGTTTAGCAGGTTCTCCACTGCTATTGCAGACAGTCCTCAACTTATGACCACAATTGAGCCCAACATTTCTGTTGCTAAGTGAGACAGTTGCTAAGTGAGTTTTGCCCCATTTTATGACCTTTCTTCCCACCGTTGTTAAGCGAATCTGTAGTTTTTGAGTTAGTAACACAGTTGTTAAGTGAAACTGGCTTCCCCGTTGAGTTTGCTTGTCAGAAGGTCGCAAAAGGGGATCACATGACTCCTCAAGGACACTGCAACCATCGTAAATATGAGTCAGTTGCCAAGCATTCCAATTTTGATCACGTGACCATAGGGAATACTACAACGGTCATAAACTGAAACATGGTAATGTGTTTCTTCTTTCATTGCCGTTGTAACTTCAGTCACTAAATGAAAGATCATAAGTCAAGTTGCAAAAATTAGAATAGAATAGAATGACAGAGTTGGAAGGGACCTTGGAGGTCTTCTAGTCCAACCCCCTGCCTAGGCAGGAAACCCTACACCACTTCAGACAAATGGTTATCCAACATCTTTTTTAAAAACTTCCAGTGTTGGAGCATTTACAACTTCTGGAAGCGAATTGTTCCACTGATTAATTGTTCTAACTGTCAATTGCAATGAAACTTGGCTGAACTTGGAGTAAAGTCTTTGTAGGATGCAGGCTTAGGCCCTGATGAAGTTGATTAGCCTTAATCATGCTACAGGACTCCTCTATTTTGTAGCCTAACATGGTTTCCCTCCTCCCTTTCTAACTCTTTCTGATTCCCCTTTAAATGCTAATAACCTGCAGAACAAAATCAGTGCAATTGCCTTCATCAGAAATTCTACACAGGTATCATCTAAGCTACAGTTGGAACAAAACTTCCTTTTTGTTCTCCTTGTTGTTGTTCTTATTGTACAGGTTGTTCTTTTTTTTTCTTCAAAAGGATAATAATAAGAATCAGTTTGCAGCAAAGTTTTTTGGCAACTTTCAGGGGGGGGAGGTATGGGACAACTCCCAGAATTCCCCTAGCATAGGAATAGCATAGCATGCTTGGCTGGGGGAATTCTGGGAGTTGAAGTCCATGTATCTTAAAGTGACCACGGTTGAGAAACACTGATCTACGGATAAATGTGCCTGTCAGGTGGTGCTCCATTCAAAATCCAAGAAAGAAATGCTTAGACTCCATTAATATAGAGAAAAGATATCTTTTACGGAAAATCAAGTGGTAGCATCAAAGGAATTCTGATTTCGGAGGAATTACGCACGAAAAACACATATACAAAGTGATGGCAACGTTCCCACTCATAATAGTTCAAACAGCCCATCCAATCAAAGTTGTGTATAATGTCCTGTGTGGCATCTGTTCGTTGGCCTAGTTTGATAAAGAGTTGTGCCTGCGCATAGCACAACGAAGAACCATAAACAAGAAAGTTTTTCCCCAACTTATACAGTTCATCTCTAAATCTCCAGCACATTTCCCACACCCACAAAGCCCAATTATTTCACCCCTCCCCCCATTACTATGGCAGCCGAAAGATGCAAAGCAAAGGAAAGAACTCTTGAAGGCTGACAGTGCTTATCTTTGCTGGTTTTGAGCTCCCGAGCAATGGAGTGGTAGCTTGGAACTCAACTGCTTTGTAACTCAATGGATTTGGTACTCAACACATTTCAACATGAAAATGCTGTCCTGGTACTCATTGTTTGTTTAGTACTCGACTTGCTGAATCACCCTCCTCCGACTTACTCATATTTTCCTTATAATACTGTGTGCCATTTTGTCTATATATGGTAAATGTGTCACGAAGAACGCCCAAGTCCTCGGTGATGTCTTATCAAGTATAAAAATGTTCTCCCAAGAAGAGCTGAGGGTTCAGAATCTGCCATGTTAATGCTCTGAACACTTTGCGCAAATAAACCTGTATTCTTCTACCTGTTGTGGTCTGGTGTCCTAATTCTTGGAACCAAGATTTGCTGCGACAAACGCACAAGCTAGAACCTGTGGGTATCGCCTGTGAGTCACTATATTATTTTTTTATGGGAAAAATTTGTTTGGTACTCATTGTTTTTTGTACTCACCACGCCTCCCCTCCCCAGAACCAATTAATGATAGCATTCAGGTGAGTCCTTGACTTAACAACCACAACTGAGCCCAAAATTTATGTTGCTAAGTGAGTTTTGCCCCTTTTAGGACTTTTCTTGCCCCAGTTGTGAAGTGAATCTGGCTTCCCCGTTGACTTTGCTTGTTAGAAGGTCACCAAAAGTGAACAGGTGACCCTGGGACACTGCAACCGTCATAAGTGTGAACCAGTTGTCCAGCATCCAAATTGTAAATCACATGCTGCAATGGTCATAAGTCTGAAAAATGGTCATGTCCCTTTTTTCAGCGCTGTTGTCACTTCCAACAGTCGCTAAGTGAATTGTCGTAAGTCGAGACCTTCCTGTACCGAAGGACCACTGTAGCTCTGCCCCTTTGTAAGACGAAGCAAAAATGTCTTTTGAGGTTAACTTGAAAACGGAAAAGCAGAGGAAAATGACGCATGTTTCCTTGGGAAGGAAGTTCCAGATATCTGCAGAGATTTGTTGGCAAATAAGTCTCTTGATTTATAATGCTGGCCTTGTATTTGCTAAGTTTGAGCAGTTGAGCAGAACAAGAAATTCCCCTTCTGTCTCGTCACGCAAAGACCGAGTCATTTGTTAAAATATTCCAACCAACAGATTGCACTGCAAGATTTCGAGGGATGTTGCAATGGAAGAAACTGGGAGAAAGTCCCACTTTTCCTGCAAGGAAAGTATTTTGAAGAATGCTGACTGCCCTATCGGGCTTCCAGGAATGTGAGCGCACAGTGCTAGCTAATTCACCCAGGGAACTTTGGCGTGGGAGGAAAGGTTCAATAAATGCATTGTAAATATGTAAAGCTGGGTTTATTTACCCAAGAGTCCATTCATGTTAGAAACACATATTCCTAGTCGGCAAATCGGAGGGTGCAATTGCAGAAGGCAAATTTCCCAAAAGTAGAATAGAATAGAATAGAATAGAATATAGAATGGAATAGAATAGAATAGAATAGAATAGAATAGAATAGAATAGAAAAGAATAGAATAGAATAACAGTTGGAAGGGACCTTGGAGGTCTTCTAGTCCAACCCCCTGCCTAGGTAGGAAACCACACACCACTTCAAACAAATGGTTATCCAACATCTTTTTAAAAAATCCCAGTGTTGCAGCTTTAACAACTTCCGGAGGGCAAATTGTTCCACTGATTAATTGTTCTGACTGTTAGGAAATTTCTCCTTAGTTCTAGGTTGTTTCTCTCCTTGATGAGTTTCCACCCATTGCTTCTTGTCCTGCCTTCAGGTGCTTTGGAGAATAGCTTGACTCCCTCTTCTTTGGGGCAGCCCCTGAGATATTGGAACATTGCTATCGTGTCTCCCCTAGTCCACCTTTTCATCAGACTAGACATACCCAGTTCCTGCAACCGTTCTTCATATGTTTTAGTCTCCAGTCCCCTAATCATTTTTGTTGCTCTTCTCTGCACTCTTTCTAGAGCCTCAACGTCTTTTTTACATCATGGCGACCAAAACTGGATGCGGTATTCCAAGCGTGGCCTTACCAAGGCCTTATAAAGCAGTATTAACACTTCGCGTGACCTTGATTCTACCCCTCTGTTTATGCAGCCTAGAACTGCGTTGGCTTTTTCGGCAGCTGCTGGCTCATATTTAAATGATTGTCCACTAGTACTCCAAGGCCCCTCTCATAATTGCTACTATTGAGCAAGGTACCATATATACCACATATACATTTGATTTTTCTTGCCTAAATGTAGATCCTGACTCTTTTCACCATTGCATTTCATTTCGTAGAATCACAATTCCTCATTCCTTAAAGGCCCCGGCCATTAAAACAGCAAAAAGAAGGCACGCGTGCAAAAAGTTCAAAGCATTTTCCCTCTCCCCAGCATTTTCAAAGCACGGCACCTTCCTCTAATCCAGGTTCCCTTCTGATACCTTTCTGCAGTTGGCAGGTAGAAGAGATCTGGAATTTGTATAGTTCTTTTGTGCTTGCAATTATATGAGCAAGGAGCGTTTGACAAGGCCAGATTGCAAAGCCAATTATTTAGTAGAACTCCATCCTCAGAATCAATTCACACACCTGCCCGGAATGTAAGTTGGAAGCAAACAAGAATGCATGCCAAATGGAAAGAACTGTCCTTTTAATAAAAGGGATGTGGCTTTTTCTCTGGTGCTTGAATACATATACACACTGACACACACACACACACACACGCACACATACACATTCTGTTGCCAGACTAATTAGGATTCTGCTTGCTTGAAGTCTCCTTGCCAAGCAAATGATATTTGTTTGAGAATATTGCAAATCCACCTGCATTTCAATAAAGTTCTCTTTTAAAACTTCATTAATATTTATCAGAGGCTTATGGAAAGCTATTCTGCCAGTTAAGCAGAGGGAACTCAGCATGAAAATGCATAGCAACAGCAGGTCTTCTAGGGCTTATTCAGCAGTTAGCAATTAAGTCTCACCTTCTACAGGTAGTCCTTGGTTTGTTACAATTGGGATTAGAACTGGGATTAGAATTTTCATTGCTAAGCATTGAATGATGGTTAAAACACCATTAAATCTTTAGGCTTGCCCCTAGTTGGCAGCACATAGTTAAATTTGAAAAATGCAAAATAGGTTCACAACCGGGTTAGGAAAGAAGACCACAAAGAGAGATTCCTGGATGTCTGTACTAGACATGGACAGTGGAAAAGCATCCTAAAAGGAAATGCTTCTGTGTTATTTCCGAGCAAATTACTTGAAGTATCCATGAATGGAGTTTAAGTTGAAGAAGATTTGACTTTACCTACCGATTATCTTCTACATCTAACGACAAACCTACACTCCTAAAAATAAATACAATGAGGAGACTATGTACTTAATTTTACATGTATTGAGAGCCCTGGGAATTGCATTTGCACAATATTGGAAAAATGAGAACACCCCATCAGATGAAAATGTAATTCAGAAAATATTGGACTGTGCAGAGATGGATAGATTGACATTGAAAATAAAAGATACAGAGTATTACTTAACATGGAATAGATTTTATGAGTGGTTACAGGTAAGAGGTAGAAGTTAGATGAAGAAAGATTATTGCTATGTATAAATTAAACATGGTTTATGACTATAAGTACGCTAATATAAATCAATAGGATTATAAATAAGCCAACATAATTATAAATTTGGTATTCTTTTGTATAACTACTATTGTTATTAGCAAATATGTTACTATTTATTTATTTTTCTTTTTTCTTTTGTAAAATGATATGCCCAGACAATATACTATATTAAAAATGATTATATATACATTTTTTTTAAAAAGTGGGCATATATGTGTGTATCTATCTATCTATATCTATCTATCTATCTATCTATCTATCTATCTATCTATCTATCTATCT
>NW_020769332.1:10930344-10940575 GCF_900518735.1 Pseudonaja textilis
TATCTATCTATCTATCTATCTATCTATCTATCTATCTATCTATCTATACACAAATACATATATACATACACATACACATATACATACATACATACATATATATATACATACATACTTTGGAAATTGTTGAGCAAGAAAAATTGATGATAGTAATTCCATTTATAATGGTAAGAATTGCAGATAAGGTCAGAAATCTAGTTACCCCCCTGTAATAAGTATTTATGTTCAATCATAAATTCACAGCACATCTTATTCCACATAAATTAGATTTTCTGCCTTGTTTTACTAAACTCTTCTTCAGCTTACAGGTGTTATCTCTTCAATAAAGGGAGTGAATATGGTGTTCTGTTAAACAATTATATGGAGAATCAACCGTGAACATAGAGGCATCTGCAGCGTCCTTCAAGTACTTCCCTACAATAAAAGGGGGAACAGAAATAATCTAAAAATGACAGGTAGGAATGGCCAGAGAACTTAAGTTTGAATTTGAATCCAAGTGATAATATAATTTGAGGCCAACATTCGTGATCTTTGCAGGGACCTTTGGTGGGTCCCTCAAGAGAAATTCATTTGGAAGATCCATCTGTCCAAGCAGCTGCATAATTGAATCATAATGTGACTCAGAAGTATAATATCTTCCAGCTCCGTTCTCCTGTGCAGGGCAACCAAAGAAGACCCAGACAATCAGCTGGGACTCAATGGGAGGCAGAGAAGAGATGTGGACAGGGCCAGTCAGAGGTGGTGTTTGCCGGTTCTCCAAACTACTCAAAATTTCCGCTAGCGGTTCTCCAAAACTGGTCCGAACCGGCTGAATACCACCTCTGAGTTGTATGTCAACTTTTTCAATGCCATTGTAACTGTCAAGCCTGAAATTGACATATGCGCAGCCATTTTAGTTAGGCTTAGTATATTTTTTTTTTCTTACTTTCTCTGTGGCAGTCATGGGGGAAGGGTTTCAGGCTCGCCACATTCCTAAGCGGGGAGGAGTGAAGATAAAGAGAGTTGTTTTGGCTAGGTGGTTCTTCTTCCCGTGGGAAACAAGCTGTCCATGCTTGGGCCCCTTGAGGTGCAGATTTATGACATTGAACAACATTGAATTACTTCTATTGGAGAATGTGATTTTTTGGGGGGTGGGGTTCTTTCAAACTTTTAATATTGTGGAATAATTCCGGGTTGTGTCAGATCTGGAATTACCACGGACTTTGCCAATTTGATCCTTTCCTAAATAAAAGAATTTGTTTTGGAAGCTGGACTTTGTTCTTTTCTTTTTAAATGTATTTCATCGCTTGGAAACCTGACCGTAACTTTGAAGAGTCACTATACGAGCTGTTATACATCGGAGACTTGCTTGTATCACGAACGAGACCTTCGGAAAGCTAAAAGAACCTCAAAGCCCAGCCTTAGTTGCCGTCCCAATTAAGCTGCCTAGAAACTTAAAATATACCAAAAGCGATCAATAAGAACAAAAGCCTTCCATCCAAAGAGAAAGAGCACAGAATTGGGTCAGCTGTGCTTTTTTTTTTCCTACCCACCTAAATTCAAGAGATAATGGCTAACTTTATAGCATTTAGGTACGTACATCCATATGTACACCCAGAGGGCTTGCTTAAGGAGATTAAATTAAGGGAGACGTCTCTGAACATAATGTGCACGTATGGGGAACAGGGAGGGAGATATAAACCCGAGAAGCATCTCGATGATGGGAAATGTAACACTGAATGGAATTATTTGGCTCCAGAGATGATGTTCTCCCTTCGGGTTGCTTGGTTTTTCCGAGTGGTAGGCAGGGGTCTCTTTTCTCCACCGCTATCCGTATTTTGTGAATCTCCTTTCTTAAAGTCTGCAACCTAGCCCTCAACATACAACCACAATTGGACTCAAACTTTCTGTAGCTAAGCGAGAATTTGTAGCAATGGTGGGATTCAATTTTTTTTGCTACCAGTTCTGTGGGCGTGGCTTGGTGGGTGTGGCTTGGCTTGGAGGGTGTGGCTTGGTGGGCATGGCAGGGGAAGGATACTGTAAAATCCCATTCCCTCCCCACCACTAACAGCTCTGTTCTCCTGTGCAGGGCAACAAAAGAAGACCCAGCCAATCAGCTGGGACTCGGAAGGCAGAGAATAGATGAGGGTGGGGCTAATCAGAGGGGTTATTCTGAACTATTCAAAATTTCCACTATCGGTTCTCCGAACTACTCAAAATTTCTGCTACCAGTTCTCCAGAACTGGGCAGAACCTGCTGAATACCACCTCTGCATTGTAGCAATAGCAATAGCACTTAGACTTATATACCGCTTTATAGTGCTTTTACAGCCCTCTCTAAGTGCTTTATAGAGTCACCCCCTTTGCCCCCAACAATCTGGATCCTCATTTTACCTGCCTTGGAACGACTGAAGGTCAATGATCCAGAATCCAGAATCCAGCCTCTGGAATCTGACATCAGCGAGGCAGAGGAACAGGGGGAGCCTGTTCCCAGTGCGTGGTTGTGCAGAGCTGCCAGAAGGCAAGAACAGTTAAGACAAAAGGGGAGATGTGGAAGTAAGGCTTGGAGATGATTGGCCACTCCCATAAGACATAAAGGAGGAGCAAAGGGACAGGAGCCTTTGCAGGAAGCAACTTTGTTCATTCTGATCAGTGTAAACTCTGAAGCTCCGTATTGACTTTGTGCCTTGTACAGCTAATTGGCAATTTAGTCATTGGCAGCATTTCAAGGGAGATAAAGGTGAGTGCTTATCAGCCTTATCCCGAAGGACTTTGGCAGACTCCAGTTGCGCTATTCATAACCTGTTTGGGACTCATTACGGGCTGTGAATGCATATAATTCACAGCCATTGAAATAATTAAAAAAAGGTTTTTGGGAACAGTATGTGATTGTTACTGTCTCAGGAAGCTTTGGTCAGAACTCTTCTTCACTGTTAAATGGGGACACCGTTGTTCCCCACCCGCACTAAGATTTTTCTGAGAAAACATTGATAAATAGGGTGGGAGATTTTTAATCTTCTCGTGCTGATCAGTGCCACATCCATGAAATGTTGAATTTCATCCTAATTATTGGGAGCTAGCCATCAATCATCCTTTAGACAAGCTCAACCACCAACTGCTTAAAAATAATATTCCAAATCTCCTTTTCAGATGTAATTATTATCTCCTCTGAAGAATTCTTCTCCACAGAGGGGGAAAAAATTCAGTTTTCATTCCTACGGCAAATGAAGACTTTGCCCAATTGAAGGTGTTTGGGTTTTTTTTCACCAACTTTGGGAGTCAGCAAAGTGAAATATTCTGGGATTAAACGAGATGTCAATGGGGGGGTGTTCTCTAAGAAAATATTTAGATTGGTAAAATAAAATGAAAAGGAAGCTAGTCTACTGGAGAGAATTGGAGAAGACGACCCGTGGTGTTAAAAGTGAGCCGTTGAGAATGGCAAGTTTCTGGTTGAGCTCCTTGCGGGTTTGACTGCTAAACGGATTTCCTCCGTATGCTATATCATTCAGATAAGGGCAGGGGGGAACCAGCTTATTTTTAGCAGTGTAATTATGGAAGTTTCTGGAGAGTGGAAAAGAAAAGCTTGAAAGTGACATGACGTTTTGGGGGTGAAGGTTGCCCAATGTGTCACCTTAGCATGACTCCTCCTCCTCCTCCTCCTTTTCCTCCCCTTTCTCCATTTCCCCTTCCTCATCTCTTCCCCCTCTTCCTCTTATTCCACTGTGAGCAGTGTCCTCATCAGATGAGATGGTCATTTGCATCTCGGTCATTGAAAAAGGTCAAAGTCCTGTTCGGCTCTGAAAGCCAAACAGGACTTTGCCCCGTCACTCTTGCCCCATTCACTGATGGACAGCTTGGTCTTTCCTATTTTTTTCCCTTCAAAAAATTCCATCCCTGAGACAACAGGTCAGGATGAACAGAGCAGAATTGGATGCCTTTGGGCAGCTACCGTGAGAAGTCAACCTCACTACGTCTTCCCTTCCACTTCTAGAAGCCTGGAAATCAGTAAGTTCAAGAGAGCATTCTACATTTGCGGTACATCCAGGATATTTATTGATTGATTGATTGATTGATTTGATTTGATTTGCCAATTGCTTACAAGATAATAGGCATAAGTATAAACCTGAGTAAGAATACAGGAAATAGGTATGAATAAATGGGGACAATAGGACAGGGACGGTAGGCACGATGGTGCACTTATACATGCCCCTTACAGACCTCTTAGGAATGGGGTGAGGTCAATAGTGGATAGTGTGAGGTTAAAGGAGTGGAGGTTGTTTCTTCAAAACAAGCCCAGAGATCATGCTGACTTCTTCCTTGCCCTCAAATCACAGACGTGCAGGCATAAACGGAGTAAGATACTATCTGGATTTTTTTTTTCCAATTCTTCTCAGACGTCCTTTAAAGAAAAGGGACGAGAGGTCAGAGGTAATTTGTGTTCTTCAAATGGAAAGGCCCCCAATTTCAGTTCCTGGTGTCTCCATATCTTAAGATCAGCTAACAGCTACACTCACTAGTTAACAGATAATCAGAGTGGGAAGGGACCTTATAGGTCATCTAGTCCAACCCTCCCACCTACACTATTTCTGACAGATGGCAGTCCATTCTTTCCTGGAAAGTCTCAAGTGATGACACTCCCACAACGCCAAAGGGAAGCTGTTTCATGGGTTGATTGTTCTCCCTGTCAGAAAGTTTCTCCTTATTTCCAGGTTGAATCTCTCTCCTTGTTCAGTTTCCATCCATTTTTCCTTGTCTGGCCTTCCAGTGCTTTAGAAAATAACTTGATTCCTTCCTCCTCTCTGTGGCAGCCCCTCAAATATTCAGAGACTGCTATCGTGTCTCCCCTGGTCCTTCTCTTCCCTAGACTAGCCAGGCCCAGTTCCTGCAACTGTTCTTCATAGGTTTTAGTCTCCAGTCCCCTAATCTTCCTGGTTGCTCTTCTAGTGGGAAGGTCCTTTTTTCCAGCAACAGAAATCCCTGGCTTCGTAAATTCAGCAATCCTTTGGTAAATGAACACATCCAGCATTATAACTTCCTACATTCTGGTGGGCTATTTAGGCAAATAAGACGAACAACAGAGAAACGCAATCCACCCACAAGAACACGGACTACTCCTTTGTCAGAAGCCAGTTCTGTTTATGCAACTCAGTACAAGCAGTCCTCGAATTAGGACCACAATGAAGCCCCAAACGTAAGACAGCCCCACTTTACAGTGTCTTTTGCCACAGTGTTTAAGTGAATCACTGCAGTTTATTAAGTGAGTAACCCAGTTGTTAAATGAATCTGGCTTCTGACTTCGTTTGTCAGAAGGTCCCCAAAAGGGGGTCCTTGAGAACCCAGGACACACTGCAACTGTCATAAGTACATGCCAGTTGTCAAGTGTCTGAATTTTGATCAGGTGAGCGCAGGGACGTTGCAACAGCCGTGTGAAATACGGCCCTAAAGTCACTTTTTTCGGGGCCATTGTAACTTTGAGCAGTCACTAAATGAAAGGTTGTAAGTCAAGGATGGCATGTATTCTTACTTCATGGTTTAGGGCAGGAGTCGGCAACCCACGCAGCCACCAAGTCACGCTCACTGAACCGGTGGTAAATTATTTTGAAATGCACTACTGGCACCTATGTGTGCGAAGTGCACGCTGACCAAACTGATTGTTACATCGGTTGGATCCCAAGGGCAAACCACTTCCAAAATCTTATCAAAAGATATATATTTTTTTTGCCAGGAAGGACACTGACCGGAGAGGAAGCGTGCACCAATTCATGGTTCTTCCGGGACGAAATAATCTTTTCATGCACATTTAAAAATATTTCCAGAATAAAGGTGCATCTGAATTTCTTGTTCACACACTACCTTGCATGGAATTGAAACTTTCTGGAATTACAGAAAAAATGCAAAGGGATGTAGCAACAGGAGATTAAATAAGCAAAGGAATGCATGCTAAAATGGGTCCTTCCCAGGAAGAAAATGAGTGAGGGTCTTTTCTAGGAAAATAGGAAGCATCTCTGCAGTATTTCAGGTGGGGCTGTTTTTTTTTTAAACCCAACCTGGAGACGGGAACAAAATTGAAATTTTCTTTGATATGGACGGTGCCTAACGCTGCGTAGCAGTTCTTGCACTTCATCCTTCATCCAGAGACTCCTTGTCCCTTTGTTCTCCCGGATCCTCGAAGGGACAGTTGGTTTTTCTAATCTAGAAGGGACAAATAGAAGGAAATTCAGATAAAAGGAGAGGAAAAAATTGTTCCCGCCAGAGTTTAGAACTGTCCTGTATGGCAAAGTGCCATCTAGTGTTATCTTCAGGGAAACAGCTTGATTTTTGAACCATTACACTGAATTTGAAGCAGGCTAACTTTTTATTTTTTTTATTTTGTCAAGCTATTATAAGACAACAGGTATAAGTATAAACATAGTTATGAATACATGAAATAGATACATATAAGAAAAATAAAAAGAAACAATAGGACAGGGACCGTAGGCACGTTGGTGCGCTTATGCACACCCCCTACAGGCCTCTTAGGAAGGGGGTGAAGTCAATAGTAGACAGTCTGAGGTTAAAGTTTTTGGGGTTTGGGGAAGAAACCACAGAGTCAGATAGAGTATTCCAGACATTGACCACTCTGTTGCTGAAGTTGTATTTCCTGCAATCGAGTTTGGTGCGATTAACCTTGAGTTTGTATCTATTGTGTGCTCTTGTGTTGTTATGGTTGAAGCTGAAGTATTAATTGACAGGTAAGACATTGCAATGTATGATTTTATATACCATACTTAGATCAGACCGAAGGCGGCGTAGTTCTAGGTTTTCTAGGTCTAGAATTTCAAGTCTGGTGGCATAAAGTATTCTGCAACAACTAGAGGAATGGAGAACTCTTCTTGTGAAATATTTCTGGACTTTCTCAACTGTATTAATATCAGATTTGCTGATCTTTATTTTCCGTTTTCTCCAATCATTATGTTGTTTCAACCAGTTCAAGTGCTGTTTGACAGTTAGAACAATCAATCAGTGGAACAACTTGCCTCCAGAAGTTGTAAATGCTCCAACACTGGAAGTTTTTAAAAAGATGCTGGATAACCATTTGTCTAAAGTGATGTAGGGTTCCCTGCCTAGGCAGGGGGTTGGACTAGAAGACCTCCAAGGTGCCTTCCAACTCTGTTATTCTATTCTAAGCCCAAAGTCCTAAAGGTGCAGTTTAATAAATGAAGATCTCTTTTAGCTGCCCACACTGCCTTCTTTCCAACAGATCTTTATTTCACTCAGTCTCCGTTTCTTCCTAAACCAAGTCACTTATCCAAATAGGCCAATTCCAGTGTTTACTCAATACATAATAATCCCAAATATTTCCCACGTTCTTTAAATCTGTAGTTTCAGCCTTTTAGTCGAGTATTCCCCATGTTAAATTTTCAGGAGTCTAGGAGTCACTTTTCCTTTGGTCAGTAGATGGTGATCTCAACTTAGTTTTCAGCTTAAGGCTCTTTAAAATTCTTTTTCGCAGTTTATGGAGTTATTTTTAGAGTCTCTTCTAGGATTTCCCCCCTTTCCTCTCCCTCAGGGTAACTTCTAAAATAAGAATTATCTCACCCAGTGACACAGTCTCTGTTCACCAACTTTGCTCCAGTGCTATTCTTAGATGTTCCAAGGCTGTCCCAACTTCATGGCAGTCATCTTGGGCAACTCTTCTCTTTGTCTTGGCGTAGAGGGAAAAGCTCGGACTCAATAGAAGTTTGCAATCTCCCCTGTGGCCTCACAGAGCGCCCTTCCTTAGCTCTGCCTCCCCTTCAGGGCGGTTTAGGCTCCTATTGGAGTCTACAAACAGGGAGAAGGCAGAGCAGGAACGGAGAGGTCCGTTTTGCTGCATCTTGGTGTTGTGACTCGGAGGGTTGAGCCTGCTCTGTTAGAAGACACAGACTCGAGTAATGAGGAAGAGGAGGATTTGGCCTTGAGTTTTGAGCCTGCCTCACTGAAAGTTTCGGAATCATCTCCCTCCCCGGGACCTTCCTCCCTGGTTGTGCCTCAGGTGTCGGCAGATAATCAGGAGAGCATGCCAGAGTCCTTGGCTGAGGATCAAGCCAAGGAATGCTGGTTGGATGCAAGGCAAAGACGCAGGCAGAAGCGTGAAATTCAACGTAAGAGGAAATGTCAAATCAGGAACTGATTTGAGAGATGGACACGCCCCTCAGGACATAAAAGAGGGCGTGTTAGCTCTCAATCCCCGTTCAGGACAATTTGTTTATTCCTGATAGCAGCTTGGACAAATTCTCCATGTGGCATTTGCTTCTCGATTTATGATCTTGTTTGTTATCAGACTTGGCAGGCAGCTTTTGGAAGACTGCCAAGGATTCCTCCAGTCAAAGGAATTTAACTCTGTTGTTCCTGGTCCTGTCTGTTTATTTGTATTCCTTTAAAAACTTGGACTCTCACCTCATGGTCACAGGTGAGACAGAATATCTTGGTATCGTAGCAACCTCAGATGGACTTTTTTCCTCCCCCTTTTCCTTCCCTTCCCATCCTCCTGCATTCTCTCCTTTCCTTTTCCTTCCTCCCCCTTCCCTCCCCATCCCCTCTTTTTGCAGGAATCCAAGCCATTGAGCGCTGACCTCAAACTGGGGCCATGAAACTCCTAGCTAGGTGCTTTGGGCATCCTCGGACGCCTTGGGTGTTCTTTCACCAAGCAAAGAGATGTCTGGCTTCTTTGATCCCCTCCTATTACGAAGCGGTGAATCGGGGTGACCAGGAAGTGCCCGAGTACTTCAACTTTGCAAGTGATGTGGTGGACAAATGGATGCAAGAGGAAAAGGTAACATTTTGGGCTCCTCTTGGGAGGGAAAGGACCACAACTTTGCTGGCTGAAGAATTCTGGAAGTTGAAGTCCACAAGTCTTACAGTTGCCAAGGTTGGGGCCCCCTGCTCTGGGTGGGTGGGGGGAATCACAGAGGGGGGGATGTGCCAGTTTCTTTACTTCCTGGTGTGTTTTTTGTTTTCTTTAGCAGTTGACCATGAGATCTTGTTTGGATTAGGACAGGTTTTCAGCTATCCCTCCTTGAATTGTAACTTCTTGGGTTTCCCACTAGGATGGAAAGAGAGCTCACCACCCAGCCTTCTGGTGGGTCAACAGTCAGAACAAAGAGGTGAAGTGGAGCTTTGAGGAGCTAGCTTTCTTGTCCCGAAAAGCTGCCAATGTTCTCTCTGGTCCGTGTGGCTTGCAAAGAAGGGACAAAGTTCTGATCGTTCTGCCCCGCATTCCAGAGTGGTGGCTGCTCGTACTGGCTTGTATGCGAACAGGTTAGTAAATGTTATAGAGAAGACAACCCTTAGCTAAGGGTTGTCTTCCTAAGAGTGCTGGTGGACATTCCCAGGAAGTATCCCAGGGGACACTCTTCCTAAAAATGTCGATGAATATTCTATCTACCTCCCATGTATTCTGTAGGGTAGGATAGGATGAGCAACACTGGCAAGCTCAAATTCATAAACTTAGCAATGAGGGATTTGCAACTATGTTTTTCTGTATCACCATTTCCCAACCCATGAAAGGCCCAGTCACCTAGATACATTAGACCAAACTCTCATCCTCTTTGGTCAATGTGGCCATGTTGGAAAACCCATCAAAAGGAGCTGGCACCAGATAGAGGAACCCTACACTAACTTCACTTTATCTATGAAATGGACCTTTCATAATGGTTTCTCTGATCACTTTCTTCCCTTCTTCTTTCCTAGGGATTATTTTTATTCCTGGAACGCCTCAGTTAACAGCTAAAGACATTTCCTATAGAATTAAAGCTTCCAAAGCCAAAGGCATTGTTGTGGCCGAACAGTCTGTCGATGCAGTGGATTCAATCATAGCTGAATGCAAATTTCTGAAAACCAAGCTTGTTGTGTCCGATAAAGGCCGAGCTGGCTGGCTGAAATTCAGTGACTTATTACAGTACGTAGTCCAATAAAAGTTAGAACTACATCACCATCTACTGGGTTGGAGTATTGTTTTTATTGGACCATATAAGAAGCCAGTTTGCTCTAATGGTTACAGCACCAGGCTAGAAAGTGGGAGTCTGGGAGTTCTAATGCTGATTTAGCCATGAAAGCCAACTGGGTCGTGTTGGGCCAATCATCAGAAGATGGTGAGTTACAGTCCTGCCTTAGCCATGAAAGCCAACTGGGTGACGTTGGGCCAGTCATCAGAAGATGGTGAGTTACAGTCCTGCCTTAGGCGTGAAAGTCAACTGGGTGACTTTGGATCAATCACCAGGAGACTGGGAGTT
>NW_020769332.1:10948398-10969752 GCF_900518735.1 Pseudonaja textilis
AAACAAGCAAACTCAGAGAGCACCAAGGACCCCTTGAGTAATTGGATACAAGATGGGCGGCAAATAAGATAGATGGATGGATGGATAGATAGATAGATAGATAGATAGATAGATAGATAGATAGATAGATAGATAGATAGATAGACAGACAGACAGACAGACAGACAGACAGACAGACAGACAGACAGACAGATAGATAGATAGATAGATAGATAGATAGATAGATAGATAGATAAATAGATAGATAATGTAGATAGATAGATAGATAGATAGATAGATAATGTAGATAGATAGATAGATAGATAGATAGATAGATGATAGATAGATAGATAGAGATAGATAATATAGATAGATAGATAGATAGATAGATAGATAGATAGATAGATAATGTAGATAGATAAATAGATAGATAATGTAGATAGATAGATAGATGATAGATAGATAGATAGATAGATAGATAGATAGATAGATAGATAGATAGATAGATAGATAGATACTGTAGACAGACAGACAGGCAGGCAGGTAGGCAGGCAGGCAGGCAGACAGACAATAAAATCATCATTTATGACCTTCCCAGCTGGCTTCTGACAACGAGGGAAGCTGGATGTGTTTAATGACCACATGATTTCCTGAACTGTTGTGATTCTCTTAACAATCATGATGAAAAAAAAAAGTCTAAAACCGGGCGTGACTTTGTTTAGCAATAGAAACGCTGTTCACAATTGTGGTTGTAAGTCGAGGGTAATCTGTAGCTGCCACCAGGAATCACAGCCCCATTCGGAATGGGTCTATGACAATTTGCCATGGCCAACTCGCCGCGGGACAAAAATTACACCAACATCAAAGAAAGCCTAGAATCATGAATGAAAGGATGCAGAAGGAGAGACAGAATGAAATGGGAGGGAACAAAATTAAAATATTTTTCAAATTTATTTCAAATGATTAAATTGAATTGTTCAATTATCCTTTGGTGAATTGTCCCACGGTAAGTTGGCCATGGTGAGTTGGTCTATAGTGAATTGTCCCATTCTGTTGTGGTTCACTGGCAGCCGGTGCAAACAGCAGCGGAATCAGACAGTGGGGAAGAACTGGGACCAGTCCGGGAGTCTGGAGAGGACTCGGATGAGGGTCCTGAGTTCGATGCAGAGATGGGGTCAGGACCATCTGGGAGTGGGGTGATGCCTCTGGAGCCTTCGGAGTCTGGCAGCAGCAAGGCAGAGGACCCAGGAGAGCCAGTTCCCAGTGCGCGTATGCGCAGAACTTCTAGAAGGAAGAACAGCTAAGACAAAAGGGATGACTCGGGAGTAAGGCTGGGAGGTGATTGCCCCTCCAATAAAGTAAAAAAGTCAGGCAAAGGTGAAGAAACCTTTGCATGAAGCAAAGTCATTCGTTCTGTTTGGATTAATCCTTGAAGCTCTGTGTGGACTTCATACTTTGGTTGTTTTTTTTATAATTCATTTGGCACTCTAGTTGTTGGCAGCAATTCAAAGGAAAGAAAGGTGGGTGCTTATCTCAAGGGACCGTTTAGGACTCATTACAGGCTGGGAATGAAAATAATTCCCAGCGTTGAAATAAAAAAAGAGTTGTTTTAACTAAGAGTGTGCTTAATTATGGAAGCCTTGGTCAGAACACATTCTCATTTGGAATATGGACAGAGGATATTGAACTAAGCTAGAAGTCCAAAGTCAGCTACCACACCGGTTTCTGTCCATCGGGCTGTGCTTGCACAGAAACGTTTAATATTAATGCAGCTTTAAGAGAAGAGTAAATATGTCTCTCTCTGTTTTGTGGGGATCCATTTTGTAGGATGGAAAAAGATTGCCCAACCCAGCCCTGTGGTGGATCAATGGAAGAGGAAGTGAGGTCAGATGGAGCTTTGAAGAGATGGGGCTCCACTCCAGGAAAGTGGCCAATATCCTCACCGACCAATGTGGACTATGCAAAGGCGACAGAATCATGGTCATTCTCTCCCGGATTCCAGAATGGTGGCTGGTGATCACGGCTTGCATTAGGACAGGTCAATTTAAAAAAAAAATGTCATTTTTATTTATTTTATTTGTTAAATTGATTTGCTGCCTGTCTTGCCTATTCTAGGTGGCTTACAAGATTAATAAGGAAGACATGAAAAGAGTGCAAACAAAACAGAAGTAAAATAATTGTAGGGAATGACCAGGCTGAGCCCAAGAGAGTCCCTTCGTCTCTTCCAGGGCACCTTGAATTCCTTTGATTCATTCATTCCTTCATTCATTTGCCAAATAGAAATTATCTATTGCCAATTTACTTTGACCAAGAGTAGTGTGGTGGCCTAGAGATGTTGCTCTCACCTCACAATCAGGAGGCTGTGAGTTCAATCCTAAGTAGAGGCAGATATTTCTCTCTCTGGGCACGATGAGGATATATCTGCTGAAAAAAAAACTCCGCATCGGCGACAGGAAAGGGCATCCGGCCAGTAAACACTCAGCTCCATTCAGTTGCCCAGACTCCACCCCGCAAGGGATTATGGGCAGTGGTGGCGTGCTACTGGTTCGGCCCGGTTCTGCCAAGCTGGTAGTGACGATGAGCAGCGGCGACTGACAAAGTGCGTGTTTGGCGCATGCAAAGTGTATGTACGCATGCAAAGCGTGCCCACCAAGCTATGCCCGCCAAATCGGTGGTAAACATTTTTGAATCCCACCACTGATTATGGGGTCATTAAATGGAGAGGATAATGATGAATTTGCTTTGACTATGAGTAGTACAGATTCCCTACCTTATCAACCTTTGCAGGAATTGTGGCCATCCCCGCAACATCGCAACTAACTGCTAAGGACATTGAGTACCGACTCCAAGCTTCGGGAGCCAAATGCCTCATCACTACAGAGGCCTTAGGATCTGTAGTGGATTATGTTACCCCACGGTGTACCTCTCTCAAAACCAAGCTGCTGGTGTCTTCTGAAGGCAAGCGAGAAGGATGGCTGAACTTCGATGAGCTGCTCAGGTGAGCATCTTGGAGAGTTTATTTCTCAGGATGGACGATCGGGAATTGATGAGCTATATCCTTCCTCACGTGGTGATCTTTCCTTGGTGGAGCCTGAAATAAATGCACCAAGAGGGCAGTTTGGTTTTAGCCTGACTGTCTAAAAAAAAAAATCCCCCCTCCCCAAGTTACATGATTTTTGAGGTCCGTCTAGATTTATGTCGGAGGACAGATAGTCCTTAAGGCTGCAATTGTGAATTGTGAAAGTGAATTGAAAGACCACAAAGTGAATTGGGTGGTCCTTAAGCAATTCTGGCTTCCCCCCTTGACTTGGCTTGTTGGAAAGTCTCAAAAGGTGGCCTCAACCGTCAAAAAATATATGTCAGTGGCCAAGCAGCCAAACTCATCGCTAAACAGATGGTTGTAAGTCAAGGCCTACTTATACTGAAAATGGGAGGAAGAATCCAAAATTAGAACCCCTGTTTTCCGTAAAGACACTTCAAAGTTCAATCCACAGCAACTCTAAATAAGGATCAGTAACCTTAGTTAAAAGTGTTAACGTGTTTAAAAAGAGTTTCTTCAAGCCAGAATATTAACAGAGGGATAGATGAATAAATAACCAGCAATAACGAATATGATAACCAGCAATATTATTATCATATGGGGTGTGGGTGGGGGTTGAAGGTGACTGCTTCAATAATCTGACTTCCTAATGCGTTTCAATTCCTGGGATGTTTTTTATTACACAGAGAGGCACCTGCCAACCATACTTGTGCGAAAACCAAGATGAATGATCCCATGTTGGTTTATTTCACCAGTGGAACCACCGGGGCTCCCAAGATGATTGAACACAGCCAAGGGAGTCTGGGATTCAGACCCCTCATTAGCCAAAGGTATGAAAGAAGCTCCCTCGAAATCCCAGTGAAAATTCATAATGGTGAATTCATTGTTAGGGATATTGGATATTAAAAATAATAGACAAATATATGACTATTCCTCATTATAATTAAGTGATACGGTTATGTTCAGAGGCTTTGTGTTAGTTGATTTTAAATATGGCTGCTTAAAAAAAAACAAATGCAAAAGTTTTAGATATAAGAATATCGTAGAATTGTAGGGCTAAAAGGGACTTTAGAGGTCTTCTAGTCCAACTCCCTGCTCAAGCAGGAGACCTACACCATTCCAGTCAAATGGTTGACCAGTCTATTTTTGAAAACCGCCCACGATGGAGCACCCACAAACCCAGGAGGAATGAAATCTAATGAACAAACATGGGCTACTCACTAACCTCCAGCCTAACCTAGTATACATGGTTATAAATGATGATTAAGGTGAAGAAGCTAACATTAACTGATCTCTTTGAAAGTCCTTCTAGAGAAAAGCATAGCACATGAAAAAAAAAGCATGCAAGCAGCTATAAGATGCCAACCATTCAAGGCCATATCCTTGAATACGACTTGTCAATCATTGAGTCATATTCATCACATTGAATGTCTGTCCATTATTTAGTTGACTTCAATGCCAAATGACAAGAGGTCAATTCCATTCCATCGATTTCATCAGTTACTTCCATTCCTTCAATTTCAATTCAGGTTAATATTCAGTGGTTGGCTTTGTGGACCATCAAATTGCTGCCCTCAATATGATTGTCAGCGTTCCAGAAAAACTCCAATCTAACAAATAACTCCGAGACAGACATCTTCTCAAAAGTTCTGTAAACTGACACATCTGGGGAATCCCAAATCTGAAACTTCCAGGCTTCCTGGCAATAAGTAAAAATTACAAACCCACCCCCTGCATCCATCATCACATCACATGCCCCAAACACCATCTATCCCAACTTGAGACTTCCCCTCACTTATGCACCGAATAACATGACCTTGACTTAGAAAAAGAATGTTATTATGTCTAACCACATACACTCCAAGAAATTCCCCCCTCCCACTTTCCCAGGTTCAAGAAAGTGGCAGTGTGGAAGCATCTGGCCTCAATATGGCTTCCAAAGCTGACAATGATTTTCTTTGTTTTATCAGATCCTGGTTGTACACAACCTCTTCAGACCTTATATGGAGCACAGCAGATACGAGCTGGGTGGTGGCTGCCCTGGGTTCATTTTTTGATCCATGGGTTTTGGGAACCTGCGTCTTCATCCATAACTCACCAATGTTAGAAAACACAACCATCCTAAGAGTAAGATGACATTTCTTGAAAAGAGCTTCTCATGTGTCCTTATTCATTGGCAGAACCTATATGGCCACCTACCCAGTGGTGGGATAAAAAATTTTTTTACTACCGGTTCTGTGGGTGTGGCTTGGTGGGCGTGGCAGGGAAAGATGCTGTAAAATCCCCATTCCCTCCCCACCCCACTAACCTGCTTTTCAGCTCCATTCTCCCATGCAGGGCAACCAAAGAAGAGCCAGCCAATCAGCTGGGACTCAGGAGACAGACAATAGATGGGGGTGGGACCAGTCAGAGGTGGGATTTGCCAGTTCTCCAAACTACTCAAAATTTCTGCTACCGGTTCTTCAAATTGGTCAGAACCTGCTGAATACCACCTCTGTACCTACCTCATATCCTGGGTAACTCACAACCGATATTTGAAGATTATTTATCAAGTTCTAACCCAGCTCCATCCTTGCTGAGTTGCTTGATACTGTATACTTAATTATATATTTATTGATATTCCGCAATTCTGGATCACCCATCTCCCTCAAAGAGGGACTCTATCTGGTGTACAGTACAGTATCAAAATATGAAACAGTGTATGAGAATGAAAATGTTAGAAATGGAATTTAAAATTAAAATTATAAAAGATTATAAAATTATAAATCTATAAAAAATATAAAAGCATAAAATGATAAAATTTATAAAAGCACAAAAATATAACATGATCAAATTTATAAAATTACAACATTTTATACTGTAAAACAATAGCAAACCATGAAAACTGCATGTCCCAGAAGTCAAGCTATACTCACAAATATTTTCCTTTATGCTCTAGCCCAAAAGATGCCCAGATACATCTCCCATTATTAGTACAGGTCAAGTATCTTGAACTCCACCTTTGTGTCTTATCATTTCTTTTCATCAGCTCATTTGGGCTAGAACCCAACTCAATTAGCCTAAATGTTGAATTTATTATCAACCCTTGGATTAGTTCAGTGTGTAATTCGTGCACAACCTTTGCTTGGCTTCTTATTGTGCACATATATTCTTTTTAGACTCTCTCCCAATTTCCAATCACCGCTTTCCTGAGTCCTCCGACCTTCTTTCGCATGTTCTTGAAGGAAGATTTCACCAGGTATGATGGGAAGCAACATTTTAAAAAAACTATGTTTATGCAAGGATGTATGTACCTCCTTTCAGAACCCACTTTGAAGCTTATCATTCTAATCTGCTCCTGAGGGTCAATGGAAATCAGGAGAAGTTAACCTTGGATCATTTGTGAGAATGCAAAGATTCTAAGTTGATAACACACTTAACCCCGCCTCCCTAGTTTTGCTTACTCTTTTATAGTTAGTGGTTCCTAAAATGAGCCTCATACTTCTAGCAGAATTCTTTTGATGCTTTGTTTATAACCTGCCCCAGAATATTAATGTCCACTTTCTTAATAATCTTGTGTGTGCTCTCATTAAGTTACAAGTTCAAGAGTCTCAAATACTGTATAAGTGGAGGGGAACCAATAAGTCTTGAAGTGATAGAAGAATGGAAGAACAAGACAGGACTGGACATCTATGAACTATATGGACAGACAGAAGTTGTATGTTCTATTCAATTTATAATGACTTTCTCACAATTATTTTAAAACATTGTAACACTCCCAGCTACCTCTAGAGCACTGTTCCTCAACCTCAACAGTTTTAAGATGTGAGGACTTCAACTCCCAGAATTCCCCAGCTAGCATGGATGGCTGGGGAATTTTGAGAATTGAAATATATCGATTTTAACATTGCTGAGTTTGCAAAACACTGCTCTAGAGGACAGAATATTGTTTTACCTGTAGAAAAGTAAAGAATTTTTTTTATATAATTGACATATCTGTAGTAGCTTGGTAGCTTTTGGCTTCTAATGTTTCAAACGTTTCCTACTGAGCAAATATTTTATGTTTTGGGACACTAAACTATAGACGCTACTGAGGAAAAAATAGACAAGGTGATTAGGAACCCAATTCTAATTGTTTAAAATGATTTACTGATGTCACAAAATAACTGACAAGAATAAGCATGATGGGGATGAAATTATAGTCCTCTTCATACTTCTTTGTGAGTAAATCTATTGAAATAGATTTCTCTGTGAATGTGTGTGGGCCAAATTGTATGTGTTTCTAAAACCATGGGAAAAAATGAGGAGGCTTTGTGTGTTTGCGTGTATGTGCGTGTATTTCTTACAAAGTAATTTTCTTTTGTATAGGGATCGATTTGTTCGGTTTCCAAAGAAATGAAAATTAAGCCTGGCACAATGGGAAAAGCCCTTTTTCCTTATGATGTCCAGGTTGGTGTTTTCAACCTTCTTCTTTGTATTAATTTTCAAATTAAGCACATGCAGCCTCTCAAACTGGATTGCAGGTAGCCAGCCAGGGGTGGGCTGCTGAGGACACGCAGGGCTCAGGAAAGCCCCCTAACTAAGACTCTGTGGGGCTCAGAGAGCCCCCAATAAACTCAGAAAGACAAGCAACAAGGGAAAGCTCTTCATAGGCTTAATTGAACTTCTGGGCATTCTGCCAAGAGCATTTCACACCTTGTAAAAATGTTGCAGGCTAGATAAACAATCCACTCAGCGCTTGCGAGGGAGAGCCATGGAGAAAATCAGATAACATAACCACTAGCCTCCGAGGGGATTAATCCCCAAATAATAAGAATTATGTAACTCACCAGAAACTCCACCAAGACTCCAAGATCCCTCTCACAGTCGCTGCTATTAAGCCCGGTTTCACCAAGTATTTTATTTAAGTATTAAATGCATGAAATAATAAACAAATTTTTGGTATATATCTTTTTTTAGGTACTTAGGGCAAAGAAGTGATGTTGTGTTGGCCACACCCACCCAGTCACATGACCACCTAGCTATGCTCACCCAGTCACATGACCACCCAGCCACGCCCACCCGGCTACTCATTAGAGCAGAGAGCCCCTTGGTGGTTGTAACTCGGAGATTTTCTTTATGTATGCTGAGAGTATTTACACCAAGACAAATTCCTTCTGTGTCCAATCACACTTGGCCAATAAAGTATTCTATTCTATTCTATTCTATTCTGTTCTGTTCTGTTCTGTTCTGTTCTGTTCTATTACCTGTATATCCAGATAAAAGCCAGTGGTTGAGTGACCTTTTTCCCCCCTAGATTATAGACCAAGAAGCCAATATTTTACCTCCTGGAAAAGAAGGTGAAATAGCGATCAGAATAAAACCTGAAAGACCCCTTGGTTTCTTCACTCAGTACATTGTAAGTAAATCTTGGGAAAATTCCCGTATTCTCTAAGGCTTGGGAAGCTCCTTTATTTAATAGAAATTGGAGAATGTGTCACAATCGTCTTTAATTTTACTCATAGTTTTTAGAATTCTTAATCCCTCCCTGCAAAAAAAAAAAAGTCCCAGATATATCTAAAGCATGGACGTCCAATCTTGGCAACTTTAAGACCTATGGACTTCAACTCCCAGAATTCCCCAGCCAGCCATGCTGGCTGGGGAATTCTGGGAGTTGAAGTCCACAAGTCGCCACAGGTGGATATCCCTGATCTAAAGGAACAAGAATTGATTGAGGAATTCTGGGAATTGAAGTCCACAAGTAGCCACAGGTGGATATCCCTGATCTAAAGGAACAAGAATTGACTGAGGAATTCTGGGAATTGAAGTCCACAAGGCTTAACATTGCCAAGATTGGACACCCTTGGTCTAGAGAGTAAATTAGATTGGGTCCTTTTCTTTGTTTGGGGAATACATCTTTACTAACCCATCACAATGGCCGATGAAACACTCCCTACAGACTTCCATTGAAGTGGTAGTTATATGCAGTGGTGGTATTCAATTTTTTTTTACTACCGGTTCTGTGCGCATGGCTTGGTGGGTATGGTGTGGCAGGTGTGGCATGGCTTGGTTGGTATGGCTTGGTGGGCATGCCAGGGGAAAGGATACTGCAAAATCCAATTCCCACCCCTCTAACCTGCTTTCCAGCTCCGTTCTCCTGTGCAGGGCAACCAAAGAGGATGCAGCCAATCAGCTGGGACTCGATGGGAGGCAGAGAACTGATGGGTGGGTGGGGGCAGTCAGAGGCGGGATTTGCCAGTTCTCCGAACTACTCAAAATTTCCGCTACCAGTTCTCCAGAACTGGTCAGAACTGGCTGAATACCACCTCTGGTTATATGGCTAATTGTATGCTTCCGAAATGTTCTCATCAGGATACACCTCAAAAAACAGCCGCCACAATACACGGGGATTTTTTCCTCACTGGAGACAGAGGAGTGAAGGATGAAGATGGCTACTTTAAGTTTATCGGACGAGCTGACGATATCATCAAATCATCTGGGTTGGTTTCCTTTCTGTGGGTTGTTTTTTTTATACCTTCACACTCCCGAGTTAAGAGAAGCTTCCAATTTGGCCAACATCGAGCGCTAAATCTCAAAATGTCACTTACAAACCAAAGCTCTGTTTAAAAAAAAAAGTAGTTGTTTCAATCCAGTGTTGCAGGCTAACTCTATCCACTGCTAGAAGTTTGATCCTGACCGGCTCAAGGTTGACTCAACCTTCCATCCTTCTGAGGTGGGTAAAATGAGGACCCAGGTTGTTGGGGGCAAAGAGGCTGACTGGGAAGCGGTATGTAAATCCAAGTACTGTTGCTATAAGTCAAGAACAACTTGTCATTCTTTACTGGGTGGATCTAGAAGGCAGAATATTGTGTACAGTTTGAAGAGTCACTGCATACTTTATGTTCCAAATTTGTCCATCCACAGTAGATTTTTAGGACCATTTAGGGCCTCTAGCTTATAAAGGTATACATTTCCCCAGTATTGACGGCTTTCGATCCCTTTTTTCCTAGGTATCGTATCGGACCATTTGAAGTGGAAAATGTACTCTTGACACATCCCGCGGTAGCAGAAGTTGCTGCCGTTAGCAGTCCCGATCCAATCAGGGGAGAGGTAAGAAGGCCAGCAATAATCTCTATCCACTAACATTAAGTTGGACTTGAACCCAAGCTTGGTAAAAGGTAATTTGTTCCTTTGTTTTAATTAGATTCATATTTGGCTTTTCTACCAGAAGTTCAAGGTGGCAAGACTAACATTCCTTCCTCCAATTCTATTTCCCCCACTCCCCCCCAAAAAAAACTTACCTTTCATCATGACAGCTGAGATTGAAAGAGAGTGAGAGACCCAGAGTCACTCAATGAGGCTTCATGGCTGAAGTTGGGTCCGTCTTAGAGCTCGTGGTTCAATGCCTTAACCACTGCGCCATTCTGCCTCTCAGAGTTGATGGAGGTTGTAATACTGAATAGAAATCTGCTATTTTGGAAAGTTTGTTCCGTCGTGCTGGGAAAAATCAGATTTGGATGACTTCCATCTATTTTAGTCAGTATGAAATGAACAGAACCGAACTTGGGGGAGTTTCTAAATCATAGAGTAGAGTAGAGTAGAGTAGAGTAGAGTAGAGTAGAGTAGAGTAGAGTAGAGTAGAGTAGAGTAGAGTAGAGTAGAGTAGAGTAGAACAGAACAGAATTCTTTATTGGTCAAGTGTGATTGGACACACAAGGAATTTGTCTTCGGTACATAAGCTCTCAGTGTACATAAAAGCTATAAGTGATAAATCATGATCATAGTCATCATAAAAACAATTTATAGCTAAATCCTAAGTGATAGTCATAGGATACTAAATAAGCAATCAACATAAGTCATACTGGGAAACTAAATAAAACAATATAAATCGTAAAGATCATGTGCTTAGGATCTAAATCATGTGCTAGCTCTGTAAAATTCCTCTGAAATGAAAACTTGAACCTTTCACCTTGGGAAGAACGATGGTCTAAATAGAATATATGATATTATATTCCTTATATCTGTTATTCTGTTATTTTCTTCTATAAATGCTATAAATTTGTTCTATAAATTTAATTTCCGAGAATTTTAGAAAGTTTGAGGAGTGATAGGAAACATTAAAAAAAAAAACACCAATCGTTGTTTTGGGGTACTTGGGAATTTTCCACCTCTTCTTTTTAGGTAGTAAAGGCGTTTGTGGTGTTGTCTTCGGACTACGCAACACACAACAAGGAGAAATTAATCGTGGAACTTCAGGAACATGTGAAAAAAGTGACTGCTCCTTACAAATACCCAAGAAAGGCAAGTATTTATTCCTACTGTATATTGGAAGTGTGCTGGAAAAAAAAATCCTGAACGTGTGAATATGAATCTGAGCATCCTTATTGCTCCCAATGGTACAGAATTGAAAATAGAATATGAGAATAATAGGGTTTAGAAGGGATCTTGAAGGTCTTCCAGTCCAACTGCTTGCTTGATCAGGGGACCCTATAAAATTCTGGATCAATGGCTGTCCAGTCTCTTCTTGAAAACCTCCAGTGATGGAGCACTCACAGCTTCCAGAGGTAAGTCATTCCACTGATGAATTGTTCCTTCCACCTGTGACTTCTTGTCCTGACCTCTTGCACTTTGGAAAATAAGTTGTCCCTTTTAGAACCCCTCAAAAATTGGAAGACTGCTACCCTATCACCCCTACTGCTTTTCTTTGTTGAACTAGACGTATCTAGTCCCCTCAATAATAATGTTGACAATATTGACACGATACATATCCATTCATTAACAATTGACTTTATGAATGACAATGAATAAAATGTCAAGAATTGCTTCTCCTTAAACGATTGTTCTGCTAGTGATCGTTTCAAAATCCAATGACAAGATCTCCCTTCTTTGGAAACCTAGTCACTTGCTATATTTTTCTGATTTAATGCCTACTTTAAAAAAAAAAAGAAATGAGACCGGTCTTCGCGATAGGAAACGTTGGCCATTGCATCCTCTCTGGAAAACTGGTTTGCCTTCTTTTAGCAATTGAAGTCTCCACGTTGATGTTCCAACCGATTTAAAGAGGCACTGAGTTGAAAAAATGGATTCCAGAGTATTCGTCACTGATCAGTACTCAAGGTTGGAAAGACAACCTCATCAAGATCTACACTACATGGCTCTTGTTTTGCACATTTCTGTCTTTAATAGGTGGAATTTGTCCAGAAGCTACCAAAATCCCAAACGGGGAAGCTCCTACGGAAGGAATTAAGAGACCAAGAATGGGGCCGAGTTTAAAATCTATAGAAGCTTGCTTTATCTCCACGTTTGCCTTTCATAGATGTGATCCAAAAACCTGTTACTCTCAAAATGTCCTGTTCTTTGGCTTGACTTTGAGTGTTCCTGCTGAAACCTATAGATGCTATACATTAAAAGTAGTATTCCTTGAAACCATGTAGCAAAGAGATGTTGTTGAGCTGCGGTGGCGCAGTACTGCAGGATACTTCTGGTGACTGCCGGCTGCCAGCAATTTGGCAGTTTGATTCTCACCAGGCTCAAGGTTGACTCAGCCTTCCATCCTTCCAAGGTGGGTAAAATGAGGACCCAGATTTGAGGGGGCAAGAGGCTGACTCTGTAAACTGCTTAGGTTTAGAGAGGGCTGTAAAGCACTGTGAAGCGGCATATAAGTCTAAATTCTATTGGTATTGTTGATGTCAAAATGAAAGAGAAATCTAGAGGAATGGGCACCAGGGATGGGTTCCATGGACAGAGGTTTTTCTGTGGATTGGAGGAGACGTGGTTTCGCATGCTGCCTGCATACCGCAGATGGGACTTCACTTGTTTGCACTTGTTTGCCTCAGGGAAGCCTCCTGGGGGGAGTTTTTCCTGCCAGGAAGTTTCCCTGGGGCCCAGGAAGGCAAAATATGGAGGGGGGGCAAGGGGGATCCCAGCACAGCTGTTCATAGGAACAGCTGATGGTCAGGAGGGCGGAAGAAATACCTTAAGGCAGGGGTTCCCAACCTGGGGTGCTCGCACCCCCTGGGAGTGCGAGACGATATTCCAGGGGGGTGCGAGAAAAGTCCAGGTAATTATATTAAAGAATAAAGTAACAATCTTTTTTTGATAAAATATTCTTTGGAATTCGCATAATTTATCCTTGAGCAAAATATAAATTTCAGGGGGTGCGAGGTTCGAGTGAAATTTCTTTAGGGGTGCAGGGCGAAAAAAAATGGTTGGGAACCACTGCCTTAAGGAGTGATTGGGCAGGGAAGAACCCACTCAGTGATGTCGGGCGTGTTCATGCGCGATAAGGACTGACTGGGCGGGGAGGGGTGGGGCCAGCCAGGGGCACAAGATTTGCCGGTTCTCCAAACTGCGCAGAATCATAACAACCGGTTCTGTAGAACCAGTCTGAACCGGTCGAATCCTACCCCTGCCCATGGGCCTCATTGAGTTTGACACCCCTGTCCTAGACAAAAGGCAGGAGATCCATTTAAACATATCAACATTTCTCCCAGTTCAACATCTATTTCCCCCAATTGGTGTGATAGTCCTTTTTTTTTGTTTTTTCAAGAAGGAATACAGCCCAACCAGACAACTACATGAATAGAAAATTATCTCTATTGTAAGAACGTTGACCTTGCAGGCATCTGGGCTAACCTTCACTTTGCATTTGTGGTATACACCCATTAACCATCATTCAAAATTAGTCGGAATTATGTTAACGATGAAACTGTGGGAGAACAACCCTGTTAGTATGAGCCTGGTACTAACACACTAACAAACTAAGCTAACAAGTCTTATTCCAAGACCTAAGATGCAGCTCCTGAAAATTCCTTCTGATTGATTAACCCCGAACATTAGTTAGCAGGAAGCATAAATAGCAAAGCTCACTTTCCGAAAGCACCAAGATATTTATATCCTGATTCACAAACTTCCATTTTATGATACCTGAACTGACCTTTTCTATTCTAGGGCTAGCTGTTCTGCCTTTTTCACAAAGGTGGTCAAAAGATTGGGAATCAACCTAGGCCGTACAAACTAATACATACTCGGTTCACAAATGATTAAGCTGATAGTTGGACATCGACAGTCCCACACATGAATGAGACAGGGTTAATAATCTTAATACAGACAGGTTCATAGTACTAACACACTAACAGAGTGTTAGAGAAGATGGGTTCGAATAAAATACTGACTCATGTGATTAAGTATTAACAAAGTTTACAAGGCTTAGCTTTTAAAAAGGTGAGCTAAGCAAAATCGATTTCATTTCTTATTAAATTTATATGCTGCTTATCTGACTATTCAAAGAGGAATACGGTTGGGTAAAAGGGATATATAGTTCTGCCAAGTATTTCGAGTGATATTTCCGAGAGATTCTCCACTCTTTGAGGGTATCAAGGGAGAGGTACATCAGGGGTGTGTTTTGATGGACTTCACAAAGTCCAGGAAGAAATATGGCTAGTTCCAGAACACTGCAGAGCAAGAACAGATGGATATTTTTGTGCTATTGATGAGGTTCCCCATTAAACCAAGGCACGGTTAGAAAGAAGATCAAGAATCCCACCAAGATGCTCACTAAAAAAACCCCAAACCTGACACACATACCCAGTTTTCAAGATTTTTCAACCTAATCCCTTTTTCCTAGCAGTAAATCTACCTGTGCAGATTTGATGATAATCTTGCGCAAAACAACCTCCCCGTCAGACTAAATTAGCTAAACTTTATCCTCACTCTCAAGAAAGTTTCTCTCGGTTATTTCCTTCGTTTCCCATCTGAACATTAAATAAAAATGCAAATAAGTGAAAGGACTATGGCGGGCATATTATATAAGACCCCAAAGCTTCATTCATAGTGTTCTTCTTACAGACTGCATCTGATTAAACAGGTAATTTCACAAGAAAGCTCTTGCTGTGGCTTCAAAAAAACAAAACAAAACAAAAACGATACAAGCAAAGAAGTCCAAGGAGGAAAGACCCATATAAATCAAGATGGTGCCCTCAAATATATGATTGAAAATCAGCCCTTGTTGTACCTGGAAAGGGGGCGGAGCTTTAATCACATATCACAGCTGCTATACTTTTTTCAACCACCAATGATTCTTCCTGTCATTCAGATGCCTTTGAAGAGATTTGACCTAGGGCATTCAACCGCAGAGAGAAGAAAACCAAGATTGTCTGCCCCAATTTAAAGCACTTACTGCATTCCTACAATCAAACTCTGCCTACTTTTTCCATTTTGGCTCCTCCACCTTTTTTTTCCCTGACCCCTTTCCTGAGTTTTCCAAAGAAGGAGTCCGTTCGTCCTCGCTCGGTGCTAGGATAATTGAGTTTAGGAGGTATTATTTAACCAATACAGTTAATACAATGGGAATGGTCTGGTGAGAACCAAAGTACAAGAATTGCAACACAGAATTGCAATATGGAAATCTCCTTTCCCCCCGTCACCTTTCTCTCCTTGCCAAGACTCTGTGGCTTTATCATTTTATTTTATTTTATTTTATTGAGTCTGGAGTGAATGAATTTATAGGGCCCCTTTCCTCTGAGCGTCTAGAGCTCACATTTGGAATGCAAGAAATCAACTCTGCACCACTGGAGACTGTCGGAGTTCTCATTCGGCAGCGTGAAAGTTGGGCGCCAAGACGATGGTGACTCACGCGGCGTTCCTCAGGCTAACACGACGCCAAGCCTAGAATATTTATGAGAGAAAGAAGGGCACGCTCCAAAAACATGTCACAAAAAGGAAGGGGATGTTGATTTGATGTTAGTCTCTCCCCACTACATCCGGAGTCAATTTCAATTAAGGTTTATGACATTTGTGTGCCACCGTCAGGAAAGGAAGTTGTGAAAAATGATGTCTCCTCCTTTCTTTTTTTTTTTAAGATGTCTCCATTCCCATGATAACAGTCTACAATTGTAAAGGTAAAGGTGAGAGGGAAGGTAAAGGTTCCCCTCGTACCTACGTGCTAGTCATTCCCGACTCTAGGGGGCAGTGGTCATCTCTGTTACAAAACCGAAGAGCCAGCGCTGTCCGAAGACGTCTCCATGGTCATGTGGCCGGCATGACTAAATGCCAAAGGCGCACAGAGGAACGCTGTTCCCTTCCCACCAAAGGGGTCCCTGCATTTTTTACGTGCTTTCGAACTGCTAGGTTGGCAGAAGCTGGGACAAGGAGCAGGAGCTCACTCCCTTACACGGCGCTAGGGGTTCGAACCGCCAGAGTGCTGATCTTTCTGATCGACAAGCTCAGCGAAGTTCAACTCAAATTGTATGTCAGCAATTTAAACTAGAGCGAAACCTATGCCCCAACCTAGACAAGAAATGTAAGTAGTGACTGATTACAGGCAATCCTTCATTTTCATTTAGTAACCATTCAAAGTTACAACGCCAGTGGAAAAAGTGACTTATGACCATTTTTCACACTTACGACTGTTCCAGCATTCCTGTGGTGGCGCGATCAAAATTGGCATATTTATGATGGTTGCAGTGTCCAGGGGTTGTGTGATCTCTTTTTGTGACCCTCTTACAAATAAAGACAGCGGGGAAGCCATATTTACTCAACATCCATGTTACTAATGGAATTACTGCAGTAATTCATTTAACAACGGTATCAAGAAGGGTTGTAAAATGGTGCAAAATTCACGTAACAAATGTTTCACTTAGCAACAGAAATTTCAAAGCCAAATTTACTTAACCACTGTGTTACTAATTTAACAACCGCAATGATTTACTTAACAATGGCAGCACGAACAGTTGTAGAATGGGGCAAAATTCACTTAAACTTACTTCACTGTGCATGTGCACACCTCCCAAATGATTTTCGTCCTCCCAGAGGCTTGAGGGAAGCCTTTGCAGGCCGAAAAATAGGCCCATTCCATCACTTCCTGTATTTTCGGAAACACCCAAAATGACGAAACGGGCCCATTTTTCGGCCTGCAAAGGCTGCAGAAGTTTTCCTCAAACCTCTGGGAGACCGAAAAAGGCCTCAAATGGGCTGAAAATCAGATGGGAGGTGCACTGTAGGTAAGTGGGGGTCGGAGGGAATTGCGCACGCATGCGCAGGGGGCGTGCGGGAGGGTGTACATTGCCTTTTGGTGTTGGCCTGCGCACACGCAAGCGTGCACACAATTTTTGGCACCAGAGTCCAAAATGGTTACCCACCACTGGTATAGCCCATAAAAAGAAAGAGAGACTTTTCACACAAGTGACGTGGTGTAAGATTAACATTTGATGACAAAATAATTCAGGAAAATGTAGCCACCTTTACCCTGCACAATAGGAGGTTCTGATTCAAAGTAAAGCATTAACTTTAACAATAATTTACCCCTTAAGTATTAAAGCATCCAATTTTTTTTTTCATCTGCCTTTCCTTCGGGGAGCTCACTTTCTAATGAGGAGGCTTTTAAATTATCTGCGCAGGTATATATTCTATTTTAAACATTTTTGTATCCTGAAAACATCTGCAAATTCCAGATTGAGTAGCCTTTTTTAATGAGCATCTGAAATAATAATTTATATTTGATCTAGATGCGTGTCTGTAGGAGTGAAAATATGAAGTAATTCATCCCGATATACATAGAACACCATATCTTGTTGAAGATGGTCACAAAAGAAATGGGACAGAAATTAATTGTGGGTTTTATGGGCAAATTTCCCAGGTATTTTAAGATGTAATGTACAGCTTTTGCCAGATCCCAGCAGATATCAGTTAAACTATACTTTAAAGAATTATATTCTCTAAAGAAGGGCCATTAACATTAATTTTGATTGATCGATGTGCCATCAAATAATTGTTGATTCTTAGCGATGCAAACGCTGCATTAAAGGTGTTTGATGATCCATTTGTACATCTGAAGGAGAATATTTGTGACTCAGGCTTGAGATGAGAGGTCCTTGGTGCTCTGTGACCTTGGTGGTTTTCTCACCAATGTTTTAGGATTCAAACTAGGTAATATCCATGCTAGTAAGGAGTCAGATTTGCTCTCTATTTATATTTTAATGGTGTGCACTGTCAATGTTGGAAGTGGAAGTGGTCTTGGAGATTCTTTACTTGGGCCGTTTACTGTTAAGTATGTTGGGCATGTATGCAAGAGTCGAGTCGAGTCAAGTCGAGTCGAATAGAATAGAATAGAATAGAATAGAATAGAATAGAATAGAATAGAATAGAATAGAATAGAATAGAATAAAGAATAGAGTAGAGTAGAATAGAGTAGAATAGAATAAAATATAGAGTAGAATACAGTAGGGTAGAATAGAGTAGAGTAGAATAGAATAGAATAGAGTAGAGTAGAATATAGAGTAGAGTAGAGTAGAGTAGAGTAGAGTAGAGTAGAGTAGAGTAGAGTAGGATAGAATAGATTAGAATAGAATAGAATAGAATAGAATAGAATAGAATAGAATAGAATAGAATAGAATAGAATTAGAATTAGAATTAGAATTGGAATTGGAATTGGAATTGAATAGAATAGAATTAGAACAGAACAGAACAGAACAGAACAGAATAGAATAGAATTCTTTATTGACCAAGTGTGATTGGACACACAAGGAATATGTTCTCAGTGTACATAAAGGAAAAAAATACATTCATCAAGAAGCATAAGATACAACACTTAGTGGTAGTCGTAGGTTACTAATAAGCCATCAAATCATACTAGGCAATAAATAAAACAACATAAATTGTAAAGATACAAGCAACCGGTTATAGTCATAAGCGGGGGAAGAGATAGGTACAAGGAAGGATGAGAAGAATAATAGTAATACAGACAATCAAGCTTGGAGAACATCAAGAAGCCCCTCATTGGAACATCTTCTTGGCCTTTTCAAGAGGCTTCTCCAACACCCAACTTCAAAAGGTACCAATATTTTTTCTATTCTTGCGTCTTCAGAATCTTTTTGCTTCCATTGAATACCATAATTAGATGATTCTGATCAGTGTAGATATAGACACATCTCAACATTGGAATATCTTTTTTAAGATCTTCATGACTACCAAGATGTACCAAGGTCTTTCAAGGTCATCCCTACTATTACAGCCTGAAACCCGAGGCCATAAAAATACATTTCTGCTTGGCTGTTAGGCAGCACGAAGCCTGCAAGCTCATTGGCTTCCTTGTTTAACCTTCATCACAATTCGCTCCCTCAGTTTTACTCCCTCTTTACTTTAGCTAGACGAGATACTACCCATGGTTGGTGCTATGAAGTTTCTCTCCAGGCTTCCTCGCTTCCAGTCTGCCACTGTTCCTACGTTCCCTTGCAAATTCAACCATCAAACCACTCATGCGTTTACATCTCTGACTAACTCAGATTCCGAGCCTCGAGATGTGCCAGAATATTTTAATTTTGCAAGCGATGTCCTTGACAAATGGAGCCAAAGAGAAAAGGTAAGGCTGCATAACATTTCTTGAGAATTTCTATTCGCTTTCCTTTTAATTCTCTAATAATATAGAGAGAAAGAATTTAACTTTAAGGTGACTCTTGACGATTAATTGTGGTTAATTTGGGCTGTTAATTTAATCATCACACAAGTAGTCCTTGATTCACAATCATTCATTTAGTGACCATTTGAAATTACAATGGGACTGAAAAAGTTATTTATGACTGTTTCTTGCACTTACAACCGTTGTAGCCTCTCCATGGTCACAAGCTTTGTGACCATGCTTTGTCAAATGGGGTCAAATGACCACCATTTGCAACTGATTAGAATTTCCACTGCTAAGGAAGGCAGTTGTTAAGTTAGTCGCACCAGATTTTACGACCTTCCTTGCCCTGGTTATTAAGTCAATCCCTGTTGTTGTAAAGTAAGTTGTGCTGCTATTAAGCAAATCTGGCATTCCCCCATTGACTTTTGGTTTTCAAAAGCCAGCTGGGTGGATCACAAGTGGCAATCACGTGATCATTGTAAATATGCACTGGTGGTGAAGCACCTAAATTTTGATCACGTGATTGTGGGAATGTTGCAATGGTTGTCACTCCAAAGTTCCGTTGTCCCTTTTTCCATTGCCGTTGTAACTTCAAATCTGGTTGTAAGTCAAGGACTATCCTCTACCTACCAATAACATTCTACAATTGTCCTAAGTCGGGGATGGCGAACCTTTTCGTTGTGGTGTGCTGAAAGTGTGCGCATGCCAGCACTCACAATACACTGCGCTCTGTTTCCCCTGCACATGCGTGCGCAACGCCCTCTCCTTACCTACACTGTGCATGCGCGCCTCCCAGTTGGTTTCCAGTGTTTCCCGGAAGTGATGAAATGGGCCCGTTTTTTTGGCCTCCTCAGGCTGCAGAGGCTTCCCTCAAGCTGCCGGGAGGGCGTAAACAGCCTCAAATGTGCCGAAAATCAGCTGGGAGGCACGTGCATGCACAGTGCAGGTAAGTTGGCTGGGGCTCACGTGCCTGCACAAATGGCTCTGCGTGCCACCTGTGACACCCGTGCCGTAGGTTCACCAGCATGACCCTAAATAATCCAGTAAAATTTACTGAGCAGTGCAGTGGCCTAGAGATGGGTGGAAGACACCCATCTCCCACTCAGAAGGTTGAGAGTTCGATTCTAGGCAGTGACTGATGTTTCTCTATTAGGACGCAAAAATACAGTACCTGCTGTGAACTCCGTGCAGGTGTCAGGAAGGGCATTCAGCCAGTAAACGCTTAGCTTCATTCAGTCTCCCAGACTCCGCCCTGATAAAAGGGATTACAGAGTTGTCTAAAGATATTAAAATAGAGTAAGATTTACTGCTAAGTCAGACTTCAAGACCAGGAGACCGTTCTATCTCTGAGGGTGTCCATATCGTTTCTCTTACATTGTCTGCCAGGAAGGGAAGAGACCTCCCAATCCAGCCTTCTGGTGGGTTAGAGAGAAGGGGGAAGAGGTGAAGTGGACCTTTGAGGAGCTGAGCTACTTGTCCAGGAAGGCTGCCAATGTGCTCTCAGAGGCCTGTAACCTGTGCAAGGGCAATCGACTCCTGATGATACTTCCAAGGGTCCCCGAGTGGTGGCTGCTCAGCTTGGCTTGCATCCGAACAGGTCAGTCCAAAGGGTGTTCATGTAGCAGAAATCTTGTAATGGTATGTGGAGAAGACCTTGGCAGATGGATGGAGCAAAGAGAGGGTGCGTAGGGCATGGTCAGATAAGAGGCTGGGCAACCACTTGTCTGTGATGGTATTGGCCAGCGTCTCCTGCTTGAGCAAGGGGTTGGACTAGAAGACCTCCAAAGTCCCTTCCAACTCTGTTTATTCTATTCTATTCTATATTCTCCTCCTCCTCCTCCTCTTGACAAATGTATCTTTTCTTTTATGTACACTGGGAGCATTTGCACCAAGACAAATTCCTTGTGTGTCCAATCAGACTTGGCCAATAAAGAATTCTATTCTATTCTATTCTATTCTATTCTATTCTATTCTATTCTAT
>NW_020769332.1:10971897-10999397 GCF_900518735.1 Pseudonaja textilis
GAAGGAAGGAAGGAAGGAAGGAAGGAAGGAAGGAAGGAAGGAAGGAATTCAGCTAGAAGGAAGAAGGAAGGAAGGAAGGGAGGGAGGGAGGGAGGGAGGGAGGGAGGGAGGAAGGAAGGCATAGTGGCAGAGTGGTTACAATGCAGTGTTTCAGGCTAACTCTGCCCACTGCCAGGAGTTCAATCAAGGTTGACTCAGTTTTCCATCCTTCCAAGGTGGGTAAAATGAGGACCCAGATTGTTGGAGGCAAGAGGCTGACTCCGTAAACCTCTTGGAGAGGGCTGTAAAGCACGGTGAAATGGTATATAATTCTAAGTGCTATTGCTATAGTTTGAGTCTTTAATGTCATCCACAAAATATCTATTGGTTTTTTTATTAACAGAGAATGGATGGATCTGACTTCTTCGGACATTATATGGGGTCTTTCTGATCCTGGCTGGATAAAATTTGCCATTGGATCTTTCTACTCTCCTTGGAGCCAAGGATCGTGTATATTTCAACATGGTTTTCTCCAGTTTGATCCCAAAGTAGTTCTGGAGGTAAGAACCCGGGTGCCCTTAAGTCCCGTACAGATAGACAATGATATCACCCCCAAAGATATGTATAATGGCTGATTAACACTCCCAAATTGTCTGAAAAAGTTTACGGCTTTCTTCATTACAATTCGAACTTGAGAAAAATCAGTATCCACTCTATATCCATACCTCCCCTGTTCATGGAGATTTTCAATCACCCAGGTTGTAGTTCTCCCAGAATTATTAACTTATTTATGTTTGTAGTTTACATAGTTTGTATCTTTTGTGATTGTAAGCCACCAGAATTACCTTGAGGTAAGATGGGTGGCCCAGAAGTGTTATTCAGCAGGTTCTGACCGGTTCTGGAGAACTGCTAGCGAAAATTTTGAATAGTTCGGAGAACCGGCAAATCCCACCTCAGACTGGCCCCGCCCCAGTCTATTCTCCGCCTCCCATGGAGTCCCAGCTGATTGGCTGGGTCTTCTTTGGTTGCCCTGCACAGGAGAACGGAGCTGGAAAGCAGGTTAGTGGGGTGAGGAGGGAATGGGATTTTGCAGTAACCTTCACCTGCAGTGAGGTGGGAATGAAAATTTTATCATATCCTTCCCCTGTCATGTTCACAAAGCTATGCACTCAGAACTGGTAGTAAAATTTTTTGAATGGCCTATAGATTTTATAAACAAGCATGGTGTACACTAGTATCTAAAACAGAGTTATAAGGGAACCCTACAAGGGTTGGTTATTTGTTTATGCATTACTCAATTAACATGTCTCTATGCCAACTACCAAATCTCACTCAATGGTATTAAATGTGGCTTCCTCCCTTTTACTCAGTCTCTTGCCAAGTATCCGGTGACAACCTTTTGTGGCACACCGACCATATTTCGGATGCTGCTCCAACACAACCCTAGCAGGTACAACTCATTTACATAAGAAGGACACCATTTTGTGGTGCTTTAGCTCTTGTGTAATTCTGTATCACTTTTGGAAGATGTGAAGGACTGGAATGGGGACAAATTATCCCAGAGAAGATCTATCTATGTCAGAGGTGGGGAACGATGGCTCCTCTATGGCTTGTGGTGTGATGACCCAAAGGGGCGTGGCACAAAGGCAACACAGTCAGATAAGCAATAAGAATCCCTTCATTATCTCCAACTTTGCCCTCAATGTCCTGGTTACCTTTTGGCTGGAGAAAAACTCTCCCGGGAACAGCCTTTGGCTGCAGAAAATTAAGTCCAAAACATGAGCAACACAAACTGTAACTTAAAATCCAAACAAGCCAAACTGAAGTAGTTAGTTTGGAAGAGTAGGAGCAAGAATGTCAGACTTGAAGGCACGGCAAAACTCGCATGGTTGAGAAGACGCCAGGAACACAGATAAGGATAAAGTCACATTTGCTCCCAGCAGCCTGACTCACGCAGCTGACTTTCTTATCAACTGTCATCCCAGCTGTGGCTAATGAAGGGAATCAGGGCCTTTTCCTCCCCTGTAAGCTATGTTGCTCCCTTTTCCGTTCCTCCCTACGTTCCCTAGGATGAAGAGGGGGTGGGCCTGGTTCTTCCTCTGAACCCCCTCTCCCTTGCTCTTCCTCTCCCCTGCTCTGCCCAGCTGGACTTTGCCCTTCCCCAGTCTCCTGCACAGCCAACAGAGCCACACTCCCACTCCCTGTCAACTGCTCAGCTTCCTACTCGGATTCAGACTCTGACAGGGACATGACACATGGACTTCAAATCCCAGAGCATGCCTGACTGAGGAATTCTGGGAATTGGAGTCCACAAGTCATAGAGCGGCCATCTTTTCCCATTTCTGATCTATGGTGTTGCTAAGAAATGACACCAACTTAATGGCATGTAAGAATAGTTCTTGACTTACAATCCCAATGGAGCCCAACATTTCTGTTGCTAAGGGAGACATTTGTTCAGTGAATTTTGTCCCATTTCACAACCTTCCATGCCACCGTTTGTTAAGTGAATCACTGCAATTGTTAAATTAGTAACATGACCGTGAAGTGAATCCCCATTGATTTTGCTGGTTAAAATGTCGTAAAAGAGGCTCCGGGACACTGCCACCGTCATAAATACAAGTCCGTTGCCAAGCATGTGAATTTTGATCACATGCTGCAACAGTTGTAAGTGTGAAAAATGGTTGTAAGCCTCTTTTTCCAGTGCCCTTCAAACGGTCACAATGAACTGCTGTAAGTCGAGGACTGTCTGTAATTAATCCAAGCAATCCCTTCTTCATATTTTGGAGACTCCTTGGAGATCCCTTCTCCAAAGAACATTGCTTTCTCCTTCTCTTCATTCAGGTATACGTTCAAGAGTCTGCACACCTGCTTGGGTGGCGGAGAACCATGTAACCTAGACGTGCTCAAAGAGTGGAAGGAAGAAACTGGATTCGATATCGGGGAAGGCTACGGGCAGACAGAAAGTGTAAGTTTGCAACCAGTTGGGTCTTTAATATAAATGTTCAGGGTGAAAAAGCGCGCAACACAAATGTATGGAATTTTCCCAGACTCAACTCAGCTGAGAGCCTGGCTTCAGTCCACAAAGCCAGCAGGTAAGCATGTAGGCACTTGTGTCAGAAGCACCGAGGTCCTTCTGGGTTGAAAAGATTAGCCCGTGACTGTTCTGACCAAGGCTTCCTGAGACACCAACAAACACACATAAAAATCCAAAACTCCCTTATTTTAGCCTCGGTGACGCAGTGGTTAGAGTGCAGTACTGCAAGTTACTCCTACTGCAATTTGGCAGATCGAATCCCACCAGGCTCAAGGTTGACTCAGCCTTCCCTCCTTCCCTGGTGGGTCAAATGAGGACCCAGATTGTTGGGGGCAAGAGGTTGACTCTGTAAAGTGCTTAGAGAGGGCTGCAAAGCTCTGTGAAGCTTTATATAAGGCTAAGTGCTATTGCTATTGCCCTTCCTTCCTTCCTTCCTTCCTTCCTTCCTTCCTTCCTTCCTTCCTTCCTTCCTTCCTTCCTTCCTTCCTTCCTTCCTTCCTTCCTTCCCTCCTTCCTTTCATCTGTAGTGCGCAGTGGGTAGAATGCAGCATTGCAAACTAAGTCTGCCCACTGCCAGGAGTTTGATCCCAACCGGCTCAAGGTTGACTCTGCCTTCCATTCTTCCCTGGTGGGTAAAATGAGGACCCAGATTGTTGAGGGCAAGAGGCTGACTCTATAAACCGCTTAGAGAGGGCTGGAAAGCACCATGAAGCGGTATATAAGTCTAAGGGCTATTGCTATTAATTGCACTCTCTATAATTTGTCCTCACAGTCCTTGCTATGCAGCAGCAGAAAAGGACTGAAAATTAAACCTGGATTCATTGGAAAACCTCTTTCTGGCGTTGATGTCCGGGTAAGTCCATTTTGTCATGGACATCGTCAATGCAGGTAGTCCTCAACTTACAACAGCTTGTTTACAACAGTGGCCTTTCGTAGTTACAATTGCCCTGAGAAAAGGCAACTTTAGGACCGTTTTCCACTCTTAACAACCATGGCAGCATCCCTGTTGCTCACGTGATCAAAGTTCAGATGCTTGACAACTGATAACAGATAATCCGAGTTGGAAGGAACCTTGTAGGTCATCTAGTCTAACCCCCTGCCCAAGCAGGAGACCTAACATCATTTCTGACAGATGGCAGTCCAACCTCTTCTTGAAGGTTTCAAGTGATGGCACTCCCACAACTTCTGAGGGCAACTTCTGTTTCATGGGTTGATTGTCCTTCCTGTCATAAAGTTTCTCCTTATTTCCAGGTTGAATCTCTCCTTGTTCAGTTTCCATCCATTATTCCTTGTCTGGCCTTCGGGTGCCTTGGAGAATAACTTGACCCCCTCCTCCTCTCTGTGGCAGCCCCTCAAATATTGGAAGGCTGCTGTCCTGTCTCCCCTGGTCCTTCTCTTCCCTAGACTAGCCATGATTCATGTTTACAATAGTTGCTGCACCTCGGGGTCATGTGATTCCTTTTTTTGTGACCTTCTGACAAGCAATGAAAATGGAGGAGACGTAGGCTCACTTAACAACAATGTTATGAAGTTCACAGCCGCAGTGATCCGCTTAACAATGGTGGCAAGAACGATTGTAAAACAGGGTGAAACTCACTTACCAAATTGCAGACTTAACCATGGATATTTGGGGTTTGATTGTGGTCATAAGTCAAGGACTACCTGAATTATAAGGTGGGATAATTCCTTGGCATAGCATAAACTAATCCCATGAGAATTGTACATTACAATGAATCTGCTAGCCAAGGAGGTCCCGTCGGGGGGGAAAACACCAAAAGGGAATCCATGAATGACCATTTCTTTCTAGATCATTGATGAAAATAACAATTGTCTTCCTCCTGGAGAAGAAGGAGACATCGCCGTGAAGATCAAGCCACGAAGGCCTGTGGGACTTTTCAGTGGTTATGTGGTAAGGAAGAACCCCCTCAAACAACTGAGCAAAATTCAAGAAGTAGAGGAGTTTAGGGGTGACAGCACCAGCCATTGTCCCTCAGCCCTAGTAATGATCAGGGAGAACCTACAGAAATGACCAAGGATGAAGCTTCAAATGAAACTTCAGTCCTTCTCAGTTCCCAAAGTGAAAGTTGGAAAGCTACAACAAAGGTGACAATTGTTGGTTCCAAAGACCACTCCACACCAATTCACTTTGGGCGAATCAGTGATGTTAGGGTGAACATAGGGAGATTGTATCTAATTGGATAATTGCTGACCAATGACAAACTTCAAAAATTTTGAACAGAGATGGTTGAGAACATGATAGATAGACAGACAGACAGACAGACAGACAGACAGACAGACAGACAGATGATAGAATTCTTTATTGGCCAAGTGTGATTGGACACCCAAGGAATTTGTCTTGGTGCAAATGCTCTCAGTGTACATAAAAGAAAAGATACATTCATCAAGGGTCAAGAATCATCAGGCACAACATTTAATAATAGTCATAGGGTACAATAAGCAATCAAATCAAACTAGGAAACAGTCAATATAAATCATAAGGATACAAGCAACAAAGTTATAGTCATAGAGTCATAAGTAGGAGAGATGGGAAAGGAAGGATGGGAGGATTAATAGTAATAGTAATAATAATGCAGACTTAGTAAATAGTTTGACAGTGTTGAGGGAATTATTTGTTTAGCAGAGCAATGGCGTTCAGGAAAAAACTGTCTAATTGTTCTGGTGTGCAGGGCTCTATAGCATCATTCTGAGGGAGTTGAAACAATTTATGTCCAGGATGTGAGGGGTCTGTAAATATTTTCACAGCCCTCTTTTTGGCTCATGCAGTATATAGGTCCTCAATGAAAGGCAGGTTGGTAGTAATTGTTTTTTTCTGCACTACTAATTACCCTCTGAAATCTGTGTCTGCCTTGTTGGGTTGCAGAACCAAAGCAGTTTGCGATCCTGTGGGTTTCAGCAAACTGAATTATGAGGCTAGGGCCCATGCACACCCTATGGAGTTTCTACCCTGTGATAGTCCAGTAATGGATCACATTCACAAGTGTAGCCTCACTCGATGTTTGCAGCCACCCAGCAGAGAATGTGAAATGTGGATTGCCTGCTTCTTTACCCTTAGAACGATCCAGAAAAAACTGCCGCTACAGAACGTGGAGACTACTACATCACTGGAGACAGAGGTCTCATGGATGAAGATGGATACGTCCAGTTCATTGCAAGAGCAGACGATATCATCCTGTCTTCTGGGTAGACTTTGTTTGCTAATGCTTTGCAAGATATCCAAAATGCTTAACGCCAACAATGGCAATGCAAAATCTGAGGTGCATTCATAGGCCAGCTACTCAATCCTGTACCACAATGACAAACTATCATCCCCAAACACACACATACACACACCCCATGCACACAGAGAGAGAGAGAGAGAGAGAGATTCCATCAACATGAATAAAATCAAAACTCATGGAAATGAGGTTAACAATTCCATCAGCACCTTTAAAACATTTCCATCAATGAATTGAAATTTTGAGGTCTCCAAGGTGTTTACTGAGATTGGCTCTTTCCATTCAGTGATCTTCCAATTTCCATGTTCTACTTTTTATGCATGCTCAGAGATACTTTGGCTCCTTCAACTGAAGCATAAAAGCAAATTCTTGGTAAATACATCAGACACAATAACTTGCCAAAATCAAATGCTTCCCGTTAAGTTTGGGAAGCAATTAAGTATTTGAATTCTATGTCCTAGTACCCATTAACCTTTGGTCTATCAACATCTGGACAGCCACCAAGTGCAGCGACTCTTCAGAGACCAAACTGGAGCTTTTAGCCTTCAACCTGCAGAGTCTCCCTTGATTAACAGTATTCTCCTATTTAGATATCGCATTGGTCCATTTGAAGTGGAGTACGCTTTGATGAAACACCCTGCAGTAGCTGAAGCCGCTGTTGTTAGCAGCCCAGATCCCATCAGAGGAGAGGTAAAGTGCCCATAATGCTGTGTGTTGGGTCCAACAAGGGTTTAGAACATAATCACTCCAGGTCACCTAATTGCTGAGATTTCAGTTTTCGTGGTCAGTTGTCCTTGACTTCTGTAGTTTCTCAGTCAAGAAAAGGCTTCAGAAAGGGCTACTCCATAGTCCACATTATGAAGGGGTCGAGATCACCTCTCACAAGGCTTATGCTGAACCTAGGAAGTTATGATGCAACGGATCTCTTCTTCAGTGCTATTTTAATCTATGAAGCTCTCCGGGGTCCTGAAAATGACCAAATCTAGTTTCTTAGTCACACAGTCAACCAGATGGGTTAGACTGGATTTGACATTTTGACCCATCTCTTGTATCCTTCCTAAAAATCTGAGATAAGCAGGTGTTGGTGTTTGATGGTGTTAGAGGCCTAGTTGCAAGATGTAAGCTGTTTTGAGTAAAGTTTGCCTTTTGCAATTGATTGGTGGTGGTTATGTCAACACCGACGGTATTCAAGGAATGGCCTGGTTGTTTGGGATTGCACCCAGGGTATCTATCACTATTGGTATTATCATCATTATTGTCACTAATGTTATTATTAAGAGTTCATCCTATAGTGCCAGAAAGCTAACTTTGCACAAATCTTCAAAGCCGTTGCTAATTCTACTAGCAATGCTAATATTCCATTGCTATTATTAATTATTATTAATAATAATATTAACTCTTGCTAATAATAATACTGCCATGGTGAATAGGCGGCAATATAAATTCAATCAAATAAATAAATAAATAACTCATCTTCTTTTTTACCCTGACTTGGCTGTAGGTGGTAAAAGCTTTTATCATCCTAACACCTGCCTACCAATCACAAGACCAAGAGAAATTAAGTTTGGAGCTGCAAGGACACGTGAAGAAAATGACAGCTCCATATAAGTACCCCAGAAAGGTGAGTACTTGGCACAACAAGAGGCTCAAGTCTTGTTTGGCTTCAACCACTGATAGGATCTTGAAGGTTGCTGAAATGATGCCATCTCCAAGGTCACTCTGGCTAAAGTCTGAGTGGCTGGGCTAATTCCTCCTGCTCATGAAAAAAATACAATCAGATAAGAGACAGCTGTGCCCACAGAAGGTGTGGGGTACCGCACAAAGGCAACACAGTCAAATAAGCAAGAAGAGTCGTTTTATTATCTCCAACTTTGCCCCCCGCCCCCCATGTCCAGGTTACCTTCGACTGGAGAAAAACTCTCCCAGGAACAGTCTTTAAGTGGAGGAAATTCAGTCCGAAAACAAAATACATACAAACTTTAACTAAAAATCCAAACAAACCACTCTGCAGTAATTAACTTGACAGGGCAGGAGAAGGAATTGCAGACTTGAAAAGCCAGCAAAACACACACAGTTGGGAAGACGGCAGGAACACAGATAAGCCTCGACAATACAAGATAATTCACGATATGCTCCCAACAACTTGCTGTGCACAGCTTCCCTTTTTAAACACTGTGTTCCCAGCTGCAGCTAATGAAGGGAATCAGGGCCCTTTCCTCTCCCATAAGCCACACAACCCACGTTGCTCCCTTGTCCATTCCTCCCTGCGTGCCCTAGGATGAAGAGTGGGTGGGCCTGGGTCTTCTTCCGAATTCCCTCTCCCTTGCTCTACCTCTCCCCTGCTCTGCCTAGCTGGGCTTTAACCTTCCCCAGTTTCCTCTACAGCCAACAGAGCCACACTCTCACTCCCTGTCAGCTGCTTGGCCTCCTCTGAATCAGATTCCAACATGACAGAAGAAATGACAGAAGAAATGAAGTGTAGCAAACATCTCAGAAGAGATTCTTAGGCTGTAAAGGCGAGGGATACTTTTAGACTTGCAAAGTTTTGTTAATGCAGCTTTAAACAACTAGTATTCCTAGTTTTCTTGTTTAGAGTCTACCTTGAAGGGCTGACAGTTTTTTCTCTCTCTTTTTTTTTTTTAAAAAAAATACAATGCATTCTGTTTTCATTAGATCGAGTTTGTTCAAGACCTACCCAAAACCATTTCTGGAAAAATCAAAAAGAGATTGCTGAGAAAAAAAGAATGGGAGACAGCCTAATGGACTCTGGAGCTAATTATGGACTTGGGGAGATTTTCTTTGTGTTGTTTTACTTTTGTAATGTGGCCAGAATCAGCGATGAGATCAGCGATCAGCTGGTGACTTTGGGCGATTAATAGGAGACGGTGAGTTCTAGTCCCGCCTTAGGCATTTATAAAAGCAGCTGGGTGCCTTTGGGTCAGTCCCTCTCTCTCAGCCCAACTCACTTCACAGGGTTGTTGTTGTTGTGGGGAACAATAGGAGGAGGAAATTGTGTGGGATATGTTCTCCGCCTCGACTTCTTTGTAAAAATAATACAAATAAATAAATATTTAATAAATAAATACACTTAGGGACCAGACGATTTACCATCTAGAAAAGGATGGGCAATGCAGCCCATCATCTTCTTTTAATGACCCCATAATCCCTTGCAGGCTGGAGTCTGGGAAGCTGAATGGAGCTAGCAGACCGTTTAATGGCCAGATGCCCTTCCTGTCACCAGTATGGTGTTTTGTTCAGCAGATATATGGGGCAACTCAGCCCATATTAGCCTCAAATCCCTTTCTTTTGCAGTTCTCGACTGCCCACCAACACCAACACTCCCCCCCACACACAGAGCACCTTGTGAAATTTGGAAGGACCATTTTCCTTCTCTCTTGATCCACCAAAGGATGTGAACTCGCTTGATATGGATAACAGCAACACAAAATCCCCAATCCCTACCTAGAAAGATTCTCTAATCTGATCCAACTTTTGCTGTGACACATTGACACTGTTATGTCTCCAAACTTCACAGAAACTCAGCTAGGGGCTCTTCCAAACCCCAGCAAAACCCCAGCAGCCCACGCCTGTATCCCACCGGTCATGCGGAAGATCCTATGCAATTTTGGCCGTGGTTTGCCCTCCAAACTTGTTCCAATTTAGCGTCTGAACATTTCATTATCAGCCTAGGTCACATCAACAGCAGGATTTTCTTGTCCTGTTCCTCTTTAGATTATAAACGTCCTGTGTATACAATTATCAATTATACCCTCTACAATTTCAACAAACGGTTGCCAGTTAGAAAAATTAATACCTCCGTCTGGAAGGTGGGATATCGAATTTCGAAAGCATCTCAAATGCCCAATTTGCTGTTCTGTATCCCCGTAAGCAAACGGAAATGGCTTTTTCCATGTAAATTTTTTTCACTCTATCGTACCTTAAAATGAAGAGCAATTTTCCCAGGAAAAGGAATTTTTCCCCATTGGAGACTTGGCTATGTTTCTCTGCAGGAAACCCACACTTGGTGGAGCATATTATCGCTGCGTTTGGGAAATTGATTAAGTTACAAAGCGATCAGTTTCGGAGGGGGTGTGGAATTAATTGGAGTGCAAACAAACACTCCAATGCTCCCCAAAGGAACCAGCATTGTCCCCTAGGTGTGTTTTAAATACCTCAATAATCTCAGGTTTGGAAGGGAAGAATAGTTCGCTTCTCCAATGGCTAAGTAGTTAATTGCTTCTGAGAAAAAAACAGATTACCTCTTTGCACCTGGGGAAAAGGATTCTGACTCTCAGCGCAGAGAAACCCTGGGCTTTGATCCTTTCTCTAGAATCCAGGTAATCCTCAACTTATGACCACAATGGAGAGCAGAATTTAGGTTGCTAAGCGATGCAGTCATTGAAAGGACCCGAGTTTCCAACGGTTTTTACTGCAGTTGTTCAGCAAATCAGGCCATCGTCGAGCGAGCCAGAGATAGTCCTTGACTTAGGGACGACAAGTGAGGCCAGTATGTAAGTGACGTTAAGCGATGCGGTCATTAAAGGGCTGGTCACATGAGGAGACCCCAATTTTACAACCATTTCTACGCACTGTTGGTTTGCTAAGCAAATCCTGCTATTGTTCAGTGAACAACGTGGCTGGTAAGTGAACAGGCTTTCTCCATTGTGTTTGCTTGTTGGAAGCCAATTGGGAAGTCGCAAATCAGGATCACAAGATCACGAAACACCACAACCGTCGTAAATGCGAGCCAGTGGCCAAGTGCCCAAATCCCAACCATGTGACGCAGGAGTATTTGGGTCAGTTGTAACTTTGAGAAAAGGTCCTTGGTGCCTTTTCCATCTCTGTTGTAACTCTGAACTGTGATTGAACAAATAGTGGTAAGTTAAGGACTACCTGTAGACATGTACACTTAGTCCTGGACTTACGACCGAAATTGATGTTGCTAAGTGAGGCTGAAATGAGTTTGGTCCCGTTTTACAACCTTTCTTGACTCCGTTGTTAGGTGAATCACTGCAGTTGCTAAGGTAGTAACAGGGTTGACCCCAAAGGTGCTTTTTCAAGTGGCAACTGGACTGGTTTTTCTTTGAAGACATTTTGATTCTCCTCTAAGAAGATTCTTCAGCTCTATTAACCCCCTAGTAACAGAGTTTGTTAGAGACACGGTGGCTCAGTGGCTAAGACACTGAGCTTGTTGATCAGAAAAGTCGGCGGTTCGAATCCCTAGCGCCGCATCACAGAGCGAGCTCCCGTTCCTTGTCCCAGCTTCTACCAACCGATCAGTTCGAAAGCATGTAAAAAATGCAAGTAAAAAACAGGTACCCCTTTGGTGGGTAGATAACAGTGTTCTGTGCACCTTCGGCATTTAGTCCTGCTGGACACATGACCACGGAGACGTCTTCGGACAGCGCTGGCTCTTCGGCTTTGTTAACGGAAATGAACACCGCCCCACCCTAGAGCCGGAAACGACTAGCACAGATGTGCGAGGGGAATCTTTACCTTCACCTTTAACAGGGGCTGTTATGTGAATCCAGTTTCCCCATTCACTTTCCTCGTCAGAAGTCCACAAGTCTTAAAGTTGCCAAGTTTGGAGACCTCTGTACCTAAACCTCTGTACCAACTCTTTTGTTCAAGCACATGGCCTTTTACACATATTTGACTTGGCGGGTTTGCTTCCTCAGTCTTGGTGCAGGGATGCACCTAGCCATGGCAGAATTTGGAGGGGAAAAAAGGGGAGAGGCTCATAAAAAGGAAAGCACTATTCCTAAGACCTAATAATAATAAAATGCAATTTAATTTGCTTGAAGAGCAAGGAGACACTATCCTGCCAGCATAAGTCTACTCTGCACGAAATCGCAGCCGAAAGGGGGACAAAGGAGAATGCCACGCCTACAGGAAGACCAATTTCATTGCAATGAGTCACCTCTAATGAGTTCCCCGGAGTGCCTGCCTGTTTATCACACTTAATTGTGCTCTTTTCTACCGAGGCCGCTTTAGTAACACACAAACATAAAGGAGATACATCAGCTGCCGCTTTGCAGCCTGTGGAGATCCAATTATTTCTCCATCAGAACACTGTCCATGACAGGGAACGGCTAAACTTAAGTTATGGGTCAACTAGAATGGAAATTTTTTTAGCTTTGGTGTTTTCTCCCCTAGGTCCAAGACAAATTCCTTGTGTGTCCAATTACACTTGGCCAATAAAGAATTCTATCTATCTATCTATCTATCTATCTATCTATCTATCTATCTATCTATCTATCTATCTATCCCAGTTTGGAACAGTTGATAATTTTCCCACAAGCCAACTTAACAAAGCCAGTTAGGAGTGAGGTTTTAGAAAACCTGGCTATCAATCCAAACAGAGACACTCTACAATCCAGGTTGATTTTAGACTATTTTATTGGGACTATGCAAAATATCTTGGAAAGGTGGCTAGTTCTCTCATATTAGGGCTAAGCTGAAACCAGTTTTAAAGTGGGATTAAAGGTTTTTTAAAAGAAAACTTGCTAAATACCCAGCACCCATTGGATCCAAGAATATATATCATCTTCTTTTGATGTCCATCAAGCATCAAGTCCTACCAGATCCCAATTTTTTAAACATCATATCTGGGGGCGGGGGGGGGGGGGAATGCCAACAACCAGGCTGCTGAATCTTACTACTACTTACAGTCATTATTAACTAAACATCAAAATCCTTTATCTAAATAAATGTTATCCAATCTCTTCTTTAAAATGTTATGGAGCATTTACAGCTTCTGGAGGCAAGTTGTTTCACTTGGAAGGGTCCTTGGAGGTCTTCTAGTCCAGCCCCGTGCTCAAGCAGGAAAAACCTGATACTATTTCAGACAATCTCTTCTTAAAAACCCCACAACTTCTGGAGGCAAGACATAGATCTGTGAAATCTTCCTCCACCATGTCCACCCCTCTTGGCGAGATTACATGACTGGTCACCTGCACAGAATTAATCCTGCAGTAATGATACCCTTCTCTTCTCCCTTTTCACTGTTTTGCCTTTTTTTAAAAAAGAAAAAAGAGGAGTGTAATTGGAGAAATTAAAAATAACTCTTTTCCCATGAACACAAAATACTTTTCCTTGTAAGCCACCTACTGCACAAAGATAAATCTTCTGGGCTTTTGAAAGTATGATTGCGGAAGAAAAACCGAGGAAGTGACATTTCCACTCACCTGTAGAAAGGCAAACCGAACAGAGCTTGTCCCCCTCTGGCCACTTTCAGGTAAGAACAATCACATTATTTTACCTTTCCTTGCCATTTCTACCTTATAATTTCTCCCTGCTTCGCTATGGTCTCCACAATTTCTTATCTGTAGCGAAGGAACCTTGAAGAACCTTGATTTTTCCAAGGTCTCTTTCTGGCCAAGTTAGATGTGAATTTGTAAGTGATTGATGCCTTTGGAATAATTCTATGAGAGAGAGTTTTGAAGAGAGGTGAAGGAACGAGCGCTGCCCAACGTTACTAACATGATGGTAGAACATGCCTCATTCATCTCAATGGGTTTGGGCCGCTAGTTGATGAATGACATTCTTGAATAAAATTATTTCCTGGACCCTTCCTGCTGCCGACAGAATCAACACGCACTTCAACATCCAGCTTAGGTGTCCTTTGACATGCTATAGACGTGACGACAAATCCATTTCTCATTTCTTCCTTCCCCGAAGAACCAACTCGTAAAGTACTGTGTGGTCTTCACCATAGGATCCCCTTCAGCCATGAAGATCTTACGCATCAACCACAAGCTGCTGAAGTCCATCTGGAGCAGCAGCAGGACACTTGGTGGATCGGTCCCCCAAGCCGTGAGGCTGTTTACGTCCCTCAATCTTTCCGAGTTTGAAGCCATCAATCGAGGGGACAAAGAAGTGCCGAAATACTTCAATTTTGCCAATGACGTGTTGGATAAATGGTCTACAATTGAAAAGGTAAGGTTCCTTCCAAAGAGTTTTAGGGAAAAGAGGGTTCCTGACTGATGTGCATGTCTCCATATCTCTTTTTTTTTTCTTTAAACAATTGAAGAGAAATGAGACAACATACCAGATGGTCAGCCCCAAATTTTAAGCAAATCATGTAATGGGGTTTTTGGGGGTTTTTTTGTATTAAGAGAAGGGCACTATGGAAGAAAATATTGTTTGGAGCTCCATTCCCAAAGAGAACTGTACTTTGGCAAGTGGAAATTTGGAAATTATAACTATAATTCGCATCTCACCACTTAACCTGATGACCTGCATACATGCTTTTTATTTATTTCACTTATTTTTAATTATTAAATTTGTTTGCTGCCCATCAAGGCAACTCTGCATGGCTTGCAACATTCAAATGAAAGCATAAATCTAGGTATTAATGTATAAAATCACATTAAAATTGTGATAAATAAACTTTTTGTGTGTGTGTCTAGGTGAGATTTCTTTTCTTAGGATAGTTTATCTTAACTTTTTAAATTAAAAATGGTTTATTTGTTTGCATTTTTCTTTTTAGTATTCTTTTTTTCAAGAATATCATGACGTAAGTAATGATAAAAAAAAAGGATAGCACAAAAGATTGTAAACAACTGACACACTGTATGCATATAATTGAAAGAGGGTTTTATGTTTTTATGTTTTGTTTCTATGTTTGTCGTTAAAAATAAAAACTTTGTTTAAAAAAAAGAATATCATAACGTAAGCAAGAAAGAGATTTACAAGAAATATAAATTTGAAAATGTCAGAAGTAACACAAATATTTGTCTATACGTTACAATTTCTGCATCACTTTAGAACTTTAAAACTAAAATAAAATTGGTCTGCGATGAATAACAGCAAAACCCAAGGTGATATAAATTATAAATCAAAATGAGAGATAGTAACAATTTCTATCTCTTTTAAGAATTCTATTCTTGGGGAGAATAGAAGGAGGAGACAAGGAAAATATTCTCTTGTAAGAATGAGAACAAAAAAGGAGAAGAAATAAGAAAATAAAAACAGCTGAATCCTGAAAATCGCTCACTGGAATTTTTTTACATTTCTAAAACATTTATTTCATTTTATTTTAAACATTTTTATAGCAGCTCATCTTCTAACGAACTCTGGGTAGCCTCCCATAGTGAATTTTAAAAACGTATAAAATCATATTAAAACTATAAAACCAAACACATTAAAAACATTAAACTATCCTTCCTCAATCTTCCCCAATCTTCCAGTTGTAACAACATCCAGAAGTCTGAAGTCAACGACGATTCATTCTGGAGGTAAAGTCCACACAGCTGGAAGACAAAACTCTTCTGAATTTTTATATTAGGTCCAGCTGGCTTTTCTCTATTTTCCTTTCTCATTCTAAGACATAACTTTTGGCTGACTATCCCAATGAAGAAACCTTCTCTATTGTCTGGTTGAACCTCCCCAGACTGGCGTTCTTCATACGGTGGTGGAAACCATGAGTATAGTCTCTTTCGATATTGTCTCGCAGGATGGAGGGAGACCTTTTCATCCAGCTTTCTGGTGGATTGATGGAAAAGGAGGAGAAGTCAAATGGGGCTTTGAAAAACTGGGCTTTGTCTCCAGGAAAGCGGCCAATGTACTCACAGGGCCCTGTGGCCTGCAGAGAGGAGACCGAGTGATCCTCATTCTGCCTCGGATCCCAGAGTGGTGGATGCTAACCGTGGCATGTATCAGAACAGGTAAGAAAAAGACCACCTAGGCATAGGAACACCTGTTCAGGTATCTCATAGCAATTGTTTCCACCCTTAAATAATACAATAACAGACTTGGAATGGACCTTGGATGTCTTGAATACCTATTGATGGGCAATGAGTCTAAGAAGAATTGAAATGGTATGGCTGGCTAATTTTAGATTGGTCTTATAAGATTCATAAAGGGCAGGCTTCTTTACATGGACAGGTATATGAGAATATGATCAAGTATGTGGCGCTGTTGTAGAGAAACGCAATGGCTCAGTGGCTAAGACATTCTTGTTTTGAGGGGGGATGGAACAAGGGGACTTTCAAAGCTTCTCACGAATGGGCAACATTGTAAGAACATCCTCAAAGTTGATGTATTTATTGAACTTGTCAGGGATCACCTTCATCCCGGGGACTCCACAGCTGACAGCCAAAGATATCCAGTACAGGCTCCAGGTATCCAAAGCTAAAGGCATCATCACAAATGATTCATTGGCCCCCGTGGTGGAGACTGTCTCTTCGTCATGTCCTTCTCTGCAAACCAAGGTGTTGGTCTCCGAGAGCAGGCGAGAAGGATGGCAACATTTCAAGGCGTTGTTTGAGTAAGGCACAATAAATAACAGATGAACAGAGAATTGGAAGGGACCTTATAGGTCATCTAGTTCAACCCCCACCCCCCCACCCAAGCTGGAGACCCTACACCATTTCTGAGAGATGGCAGTCCAGTCTTTTCTTGAAAGCCTCCAACGATGAAGCTCCCGCAACCTCTGAATAGCACACACCATTGCACAGAATGGATAGGAAGTCTGCTAGGGTGAGAAGGCACTCAGTACCCGTAGCCTTTTAGAACTCATTTTGGCTAAATGACCATCCAGAAGGACAAATGCAACAAAGCTGCAAACTGAGATGGCCAGACACTTTGAAATTGGGAACCACTTTAATTTCTGAGCTTTTTTCTTTTTAAAAAAAATCCCCATTTTCCCCAACTGTGTCTGGTTCTCAACAAGTCCCTGCAATTTTCTGGGCAAGGTTTTTTGGGGGGAAGTGGTTTGGCATTGCCTGTTTTTTTCCCCCAGAGCTGAGAGAGAGTGGTTGGCTCAAGATCACCCAGCTGGCTTTATGCCTCAGGCAAAACTAGAATTTAGGGCCTCCTGGTTGCTATAATCTGTTGCCTTAATCACCGCACCAAACTGGGTCCCTAAACTGAAGATAGATCTCCTTCACTTCTTTAAGAAAGAATGGGATAGAATCTAACAAAACAAAGATCAAAAGATTACTCTAGAATACGATGATTGATGGACTACATGCCATCCATTCCTTGTTGTCTCTTAGCACCTACATGGATAGATTTTTCTCCAGGGTGGTCTGTTCCTTGACTTCTTCCAATGGTGGCCACATTGTTGCTGTAACTGAGTTTCTCCATTTTGTTCGTGGTTGCCTTCTTCTCTTTCCTTCCACCTTTCCCACCAGCAGAATCTTCTCCATACAGAGTTGGGTCTTTGCATAATGCGTCCAAGGCAGGATCATTTGAACCTGGGAGTGTCATGAGAAATAGAGAAGTAGATCTGGTAAGGGTAGATAAGCTCTGAGAAGGGGCGGGTGAGAATGTTACATGGGAGTCTACATCATACTCCAGAAATCATCTTAACTGTTCAAAACAATTTTGGAAGATTTGTGATCTGCAGTTGTTTCTGTCCCTCTTGGAGTTCAGCTTCTCCATGCAATGGTGAGCGATCGAAATATAAAATTGTGAATTAAACGTTAAAGGTAGCAATTTTGTAAAGCAAATCTACTTCCCGGAGGGAGAAAAACAAGCTATAACAGACACTCTTGGCGGTGGTGCTTTTTAAATATTGTGAAAATAAAACAGGCAGGTGCTTAAAACCAATCACAGAGATCCTTTGAATTTCTGAGTGCCATTTTCCACCATCATTATAGGTCAGAGAGGCATTTAAGTCTGCAAATGAAACACCTACCTGGGAATAATTTTCAACACACTCAGCGAGGTTTTCTTTCCAGTCAACACACATTAGACTCCGCTCTAATTTCTGACAGATAATTACATTTCTCAGGCAGGGAATACAACAGAGAACCCTGAGAAGGTCAACACTGAAAATAAAACATCCCTCTAGGAGTGGTGCGATCAGTTAACTAATTAATCTTGGTGATCAATTTTTGATTATTTTAAGTGAAAAGGATGAAGCTTCTTTCTGTTCACAGCTGATGTCCTTCCTTGGGTCTCTTTCAGGGCAGCTCCTTCCAGCCACAACTGTGTTCAAACCCAGAGTGATGAACCAATGGTTATATTCTTCACAAGTGGAACCACAGGTTCCCCAAAGATGGCTGAACACTCTCAAACCAGCTTAGCCTTGGGCTTAACTCTATCGGGAAGGTATCTTTCTTAATTTTCTTACACATCTTGAACTTGACCACAGTCAACCAGAATTCAGTCTATTCCATCTCTTGGAGTTTCATGTAAGGCCTTTGGAGATGTGACGGCCCCAGAGGACAACCACAAAGAACTGAGGACATCTTGAACCCTGTAGAAAAAAACCCTGTAGAAAATTTAAGGTCACCTAAAATTGAGGTGAGATCTTGTTTGTCTGAAGGTAATCCAGAATCCCATCTAAAATGTCTGTGTCTTGCAGGGATTGGCTGGACTTCAAACCTTCAGATGTCATGTGGAACATGTCCGATACTGGTTGGGTGAAGGGGTCTATGGGAGGTGTCTTTGGCCCTTGGCTTCGCGGAACCAGTGTCTTCGTACACAGCATGCCACAGTTTGACCCAAAGGAAGTTCTAAAAGTAAGAATTATACATCCAAATCATTGGGGGAATGTATTTCGACCACTCAACATGGTAGACTCAACAGCTAGCTCCCTCCTTGGTCCATCTGTCTGCTGGTTTAGACAGGAACACAATGCTGTATTTTGGCAGCTTAGAACCAACTTCCAGAGGTGGTAGTTGTTCCATATTGACAGACTTGTAACCCAACGTTCCCATTGGTCCGCTATAGCCGCTACCTGATTGGACAACCAGGGCGGCTGTGATTGGCTCGCTAAGAGTCTGCCGCGATTGGTCAAAACCAAGCGCGGGAGACTTAAAGCGATGCCATTGGCCGCTAAAGCCCCAGCAAGCTCTATAAAAGAGCCGCCGCGGCTGCTATTCTTTTGAGCTGGTTTTAGCCAATGAATAAAGAGCTGCTGTTACTGAACTGAAGTCTCTCGTCTTTATGAGCCCGACCTTCCAAACTTAACAGTAGTGGGTTAACCATCCATTATTGATTTTAAAGATGGTTTGGGATTAACACAGGTCCATCATCCAACAAAAATTTAAAAACATAAAATAAAATAAAAAACTCAAAGGACAGACTCAATGGATCATGAGGTCTTTTTTTTCTGCCATCAGTTTTCAATGTTTCTATGTTTTATGAACCCAAATGAGCAGTGGTGTCAGTAGATGATTTGGTATTTAGTGGGTCAGGCTAGGTAAGATACCTAGGAATTCCTGGCTCTGAATGAACCCATCCTTTCACCATTATCCCTGCTCTATAGTTCTCATTTCTTCTTGACTTTCCAACTCCCAATATGCCTTGCCTTTCACTAGGCTGGATTTGTATCCAAAGTGCTTTTTGAAAAGGCCCTGTTTTTCCTTGAAGACATTTCCTTCCTCATCTCAGAAGCTTCATCGGTTCTGGCAGGATGGTGAGAGGAGATAGAAGGGTGAAGCTTCTCGGATGAGAAGCGAAAGGTCTTCAAGGAAAAAAAAAAACCCAAGAAAATCCAGTTGCCTTTTGAAAAAAATGAGACAGCCGTGACCTGGATGACTGAGAATCTCCGTTGACATGCTGGATTTGTAGATTATTATTGTTGTTGTTGTTATTTTATTCATTAAACATGAAACTCAGTCAACTGAACATTTAAAAATGTATCACAAGTATCACTGACTGGCACTGATGGCTGATATGGGTTGCTACCAGCATCCTAGGTATCAACCAAGTATCTAATAATAATAATAATAATAATAATAATAATAATAATAATAATAATAATAGTAGTAGTAGTAGTAGTAATAATAATAATCTTCATCATCACTAAATTCATTTGCCACGTATCTCAACATGGGCTACTCCAGATCAGCAAAATCTAGAAGATAATAGGTTCGCCAACCTTTAACCCAGGAAGAGCTTTAAGGAAAGAGGAAGATGCAATTCCATTATTTTCATATCCTTTTCTTCCTCCTTTCCTTTTTTCCTCTCTCTAGACACTTTCCAGGTACCCAGTGACGACCTTGTGCACTGCTCCAACAGCCTACCGCATGCTGGTGCAGCAGGACCTTAGCAGGTAGCTGGTTATCAGTTAACCCATCTGTATACTTGATTGATTGGTTGGTTGGTTGGTTGGTTGGTCGGTCAACGGTGAGGCCAAAGGAATCTGTAATACTAAAACCTTCAGAGAGGTTGCTGCCTACTGGAAGTTATCAATACAGGAAAGAGAGCTTAGCTTGTTCTCTTCTAGGTCGGTAGACATCCTCCTTGCAACTTTATACAGATGGTCTTCAAGTTACAACAGTTCATTTAGTGACTGTTCGAAGTCACGAAAGCACTGAAAAAAGTGACTTACGACCGCTTCTTACACTTATACTTGTGGCATCCTCAAGGTCATGTGATCAAAATTCAGATGCTTGGCAACTGACTCATATTGATGATAGTTGCAGAGCTACTGGGTCACGTTTTGCAACCTTCTGATAAGCAAACTCAAGGGGGAAGCCAAGTTTCACTTAACAACCGTGTTACTAACTTCACGACCACACTGATTCGCTTAACAACTGCGGCGAGAAAGGCCATCAAATGGGGCAAAACTCACATAACAAATGTCTCACTTAGTGACAGAAAACTGGGGGCTTAATGGTGGTCATAAGCTGAGAACACCTACATACAACATTTCTGTCAGAAAATTTCATGAGTCCTCCCTTTGTCTCTCTTCGGGAAAATGTAAATTGCCGTTTGTACCAATGATTTATTTTTCCCCTTCTGCATTTTTGTTTTATGTTGAGTTTCTTTTTTAACTGAGAAAGATGAGTATCACTTAATCCAGTCTAAAAACAAACCGTGTATGTATGTATGTGTGTATGTATGTATGTATGTATGTATGTATATATGTATGTATCTTCCTCTCTCATTCACTTTCTTAATTTATGTTTGTATTTTATTTGATGGTAAACTTTAATTTAAAAAAAAATATCTAAAGTGAAAAGTGAAATACAGACCCAGACAGACAAGAGGCAAAAGTTCCAATCAGCTAAAATCTGCAGGACAGACTCTTAGTACACACAGCGTTGTCTAGCAACACTACCTAAGGATGTTTCTCATTAGAATTTGCAATCAGCCATTACACCCTGTCAATAAAGAAGAATATTTGCAGCTCATCCAGTATGGATGATGTTACCTAGTTGGGTAATGAAATGTCTGCAAGAAAACCACCAAGCTCAGAGAGCACCAAGCACCCCCTCATTACACCCTGCTTAATGATAGAGGCTCTGAATAACTATAGAAACCAGTCTCTTTCTTCTTTTTCTCTGCATAAAGCTACACATTCAAGAGCCTGTCTCACTGTTCGACCGGTGGAGAACCAATGAACCCGGAAGTGGTGTCACAATGGAAAAAACAGACGGGGTTGCAACTCTACGAAGGCTATGGACAAACTGAAGTCGTATGTGCATGTACATAAAAGTTCCTTTCTCTTAACCAGGATAGCTAAGGACCCAGTAGCTAAAGATGGTTAAATTTAGGACTGAGATATTATTGATGTTGTTGTTTTTAACAGCTGGGTGTGAATGCACCCCCATCTTACTCATTCACTATTCAGGGTATTGTCTGAACCAAGAAACTGAGTAAATTAATAAGCAGAGACAGTTAGTGGTATGACTCTCCAACTATAGGGGAGAGGCATCAGCTGAAGGCCCTGGAGCTGCATGGTAAAAAAATATAATTTGGAAACCCACTCAGGGTATCATGCAAAAGATTGTGTTTTCTATCACAGAATGGTATTCAAAGACTGGGAATGCTCATTGAAGGTACAGATATTTTATTAGTCCGAATAGCACTAGCGCGTGGACTTATATACCACTTCGCAGTGCTTTTACAGCCCTCTCTAAACAGTTTACAGAGTCAGCCTCTTGCCCCCAACAATCTGGGCCCTCATTTTACCAACCTTGGAAGGAGGGAAGGCTGAGTCAAACTTAAGCCCCATCAGAATCGAACTCCTGGCAGTGGGCAGAATCAGCCTGAAATTCTGCATTCTAACCACTGTGCCACCACAGCTTGTTTCCTTCCTTCCTTCCTTCCTTTCTTCCTTCCTTCCTTCCGTCCTTGCTTCTTTCCTTCCTTCCTTCCTTCGCAAGCAGTAGCAAACTTATATACCGCTTCACAGTGCTTTTACGGCCCTCTCTAAGCAGCTTACAGAGTCAGCCTTTTGCCCCCAACAATCTGGGTCCTCATTTTATTGACCACGAAAGGATGGAAATGTCCAAAAGAAGGGGAATTCCAGGAGTATTCGAAATTGTTTGCTGCAGGGGATGATAACAGCCAACCAGAAGGGGAAACCAGTTAAACTGGGCTCCATGGGGACCGCGGCTCCACCTTACGAAGTTCAGGTAAGGACCATTCACCTGGCTCAGGTGAGTTCAAGGTTGGAAGGTCTACTTTTAGCAGGGAAGGAAAATATGTGGGAGGAGGTGGCTTTTCTTTTCGGCCTCTCCATCAACTACAACTGATAGCAAGCAAACAATTATAAGTAGACCCCAGGGCCAATCTGAGATAAATGAATAAAAAATGAAAAAAATAGTTGAGATTAAGGTGGGAGGCCCACTTCTTGCCCCAAAAAATGACATGGAATGAGCTCCCCAAAGTGAGCTGGAATTTTACGCCTTTGCTTTTCCTTAACCTTAGCACTTCCTTCCTCTTCCTTGCTGCTTCCTAGATTGTAGATGAAGATGGCAAGATTTTGCCCCATGGACAAGAAGGAGACATCGCTATCAGGATAAAACCCAAGCGTCCCTTTAGCTTCTTCTCTCACTACGTGGTAAGCAAGGAATCAGGAAGTCCTCCCTCCGTCCATCAGGAAGTTCAGTGAAGGCAGTGGGACTGCAATCTAATGCAATCCTAAATTGCATAATGCAAATAACACAATCCTAAATTGCATTAACAGAGGGATACAATCCAGATCAAGGGAGGTACTAATACCACTCTATAAAGCCACACCTAGAGCATCCAGTTTTGGTCACCACACCATAAAAAAGATGTCGAGACTCTAGAAAAAGTGCAGAGAAGAGCAACCAGGATGATTAGGGGACTGGAGACTAAAACATACGATGAACGGTTGCAGGAACTGGGCCTGGCTAGTCTAGTGAAGAGAAGGACCAGGGGAGACATGATGGCATCTTCCAATATTTGAGGTGCTGCCACAGAGAGGAGGAAGGGGGTCAAGCTATTTTCCAAACCGCCTGTAGGCCGGACAAGGAACAATGGATGGAAGCTGAACAAGGAGAGATTCAACCTGGAAATAAGGAGGAATTTTCTGACAGGGAGAACAATCAACCCAATGGAACAGAAGCTACCTTTGGAAGTTGTGGGAGTGCCATCACTTGAGACTTTCAAGAAGAGATTGGACTCCCATCTGTCAGAAATGGTGTAGGGTCTCCTGCTTGGGCAGGGGGTTGGACTAGATGACCTACAAGGTCCCTTCTGATTCTGATTATCTGTTATCGGATTGTTATTTGTATCTTTCCTCATTGCACAGAAATGGTGGCAACATTCTGGAGACCATCATATGGAGGAGAGTTGCTGTCAACGCATGGGCAGTAGGCAATGCTGCATGCAAGACCCTACTTTCCATTCATGATCCTTTCCATTCATTCATGATCAGCATCTTGCAACGGGGTTCCTCAAAGGCAGTGACATAATTTTTAGAGAGAGGGCAAATTCTCCTGATTTCTTTGTCAACGTGAAGGTTGCAAATGAGTGGTGTGGTGGCCTAGAGATGTTGCTCTCGTCTCGCATTCAGGAGGTTCTGGGTTCGATCCTAGCTAGAGACAGATATTTCTCTCTCGGGGCACACTGAGAATATATCTGCTGAAAAAAACCTCTGCATTGGCGACAGGGAGGGCATCCAGCCAGTAAATTCCATTCAGTTGCCCAGGCTCCACCCCACAAGGGATTATGGGATCGTTAAAAGAGGGTGATGAAGGTCATAAATGGAAGGAGAAGGTCCCTGGTTAAACTGCATTGCTTTGAAGTTCCTGGGAATTGCAGAACATAGTTTAAAATCGTGCCAGCAGAATCCATCATCCATGTCGTTTTGTTAATGTCCAGGACAACCCAGAAAAAAACTCAGCAGTTGTCCGGGGAAACTTTTACATCACCGGTGACCGAGGCTGGATGGATGAAGATGGCTATTTCTGGTTTGTGGGAAGGTCTGATGATGTCATCATCTCCTCAGGGTTGGTCCATCTCAATATACGTTAAAACATGTGGGATGGTGAGAAAGCATCCCAAAATCATTGTTAGAATCATCTGGGTCAGGACCAACTTGGTCTGGAAAGGCCCTTCTCTTGATCATTGATTTCATTCAGATCTCAGTGTTGGCCAAGTCCAACTCTAGTTGGTGTGGTTTCTACAAAACTCCACCAGGCTGGTCAAAATCAAGGAACCCAGAATTAAAGATCCAACAGAATTGAGGATAAAGAAAGAATCTTGGAAAGGATACAGGAATTGCCAGTCCTGGTTTATTATTGATTTCATTAAACTTCATTATTAACCTCATTATTAAAATATGAAAGTTAGGATAATAAATACATTAAAGTGGAGTCTTTTTGATGATGTGAAATATTTCTTTTCAGTTCCTTGTTGCTACCTAGACTGAGTTGCTAAGATGATCCGCTAACAGCCTCCAAACTTTTGATTTTATATTTCTCATATTCGTTCATTCCTTCTTCAACTTTTAAAAAAAATTTCCAATCCTGATTTAGGGATCTCTTTTTCCCATCTAAGTAGATCCAATCTTGCTCAACTTTTTGAACTAAGACAAGATCAGCTAAGGAGCAGTGCCCAAACACTAGGCAATTGAATTGTAATTATATTTAGATATACACATTTGAGGTTTGTTCTGGGTTCCATTTGCCAAATGCCACACCTACACCCAAAGTCCTACATTCCATTTAGTGACAATAATTTGGTTCCTTCTTCCCCAGATACCGCATTGGGCCTTTTGAAGTAGAAAGTGCTTTGATTGAGCATCCAGCAGTAGTTGAATCAGCCGTGGTCAGCAGTCCGGATATAGTCCGACGGGAGGTAACAAAGCTTTTCTATAAATCTGCACATTAATTGCAGATTTAAGGAGGTTTTTAAGAAGAGATTGGACAACCATTTGTCTGAAGTAGTATAACGTTTCCTGCCAGAGCAGGGGGTTGGACTAGAAGACCTGCAACTCTTGTTATTCTGTTCTTCCTGTTTAGGTGCTGCTAGAAAAAGTTGGATGCAGACGTATCGTTTCTGCTGATTTAATTGTAATAGGTGCCTGTTTAGAGTCTTTAATTGCATGTGTGATTAAAAAAGATCAGCCATTCAGGTATTCAGACAACCGGAGACACGTGAACAATACATAAGAGCTTTATTGTGAAGCTTTTGCAAAAGGGAATTCTGCGCTTTTGGCTGCAGAAGACATGGTTCCCAGAAGGTTGGGGTTTATATACAGGTTCAAATATACAGTCTCTGCCCCTTTTCCGGGTTCACAATCTATCCAGTTATGTATCTTCCTGTGCAACACCCTTATTATTGTAGCATAACGTCTGTTTTCTTAACCTGTTTACCCACTTCCAGTAATCTCCATCATTAACATGTCACTGCACAACATGACCTGACAAATATATAACCTTTATACAAAACAAGAGAATTCTTACATAATATTCCAGGAAATATATCTTAGGTTAACACAGAGGTTAAAAATGGTGTTATCATTGCGTTATATTTTCACAGATATTATTTTACATATCACAGCATGACACCTGGTATTTGCTTGACAAACTGTGCAAACCAAATATTGTGGTTTGCAAAACATGGCTGATTGTGAATGAACCCAAAGGGGACTGATTCAGAAAGTTACGGTTAAGGAAGCCACTACTTAACCTGTGGCAGAAATAGAGCCTTAGTTTTTTTTCTTTATCATCGTGTAAATATATGTTTAATATGTTGCAACCGTCATAGTGATGGCATCTCTGTGCCACAAACCAAGGTTGTTTGTTGATGGACATCTTTTGGGTCATCACTTTCCCTTCTCTTAGTTCTTTACTTTAAACCAGGATTAGACAAGACTCCATTTTGTAACGACCACAACACAAATATTTGAAATAAATCCCCAGGAGACAAATGTCTTCTTTTCAATCCCAATATATATCCTATGTGTCAACTCATAAAACATTCCTATGCCTGTTTTAGTAGTTGCCATAAAAAGGGATGGAGGGGAGAGGAAGGAAATATGGAAGAGCGGTGCAGTAGTTGGAAAGCGAAAGTACATTCCAACTCTTTATCTTTAAAAGACTGTAACTAAACAGAGCTTTTGCTCACAAATGTATTTAATTGGAGAATGTGAATGATGACAACCAGCCCGTGAAGGTGCTCAATTGGAGAATATGATTTATGACACAACCAGGGGGGAGGCGGGGAAACAGGGTTATAGGGGACTGTAAATTATGTATGCCAGAGTTGGCTTCATACAGGGCAGGGCCAGAATGTCGCTTCTAATAAATCCTTGGAAATGGCTCGAGAATCATGATTTAATTAGGGCAATTGCTGGAATCCTGACACTATGTCAGACTTCTCTCGACAAATTGAAGTGGAAATAGGCCCAACAAGTTTTCGAGCATGCAAGAATCCCTCGTAAGTACAGTATATTGATTCCAGAAAAGTTAATGAAGCCATGAGGAAAGAATCCCAGGGATTGCCGAGTTTCAAACACGGGCCCTATTTATAGTGGAATCAAGATCTCGCGCTTCTTTCTCCAGTCTGCATGGTATGTGTTGAGTTTCGAAGTCTCACTCTTTGAGGTGGGAGGGGAATTTTCCACCTGCCGTTTAGTTTTCATTTAAAAAAACAACCCTGCCTGCTTTTCGTCGGACCTCTTGATCAGGAGCTACTGTGAATGGTTTTGTTTTCCAGGTGGTAAAAGCATTTGTGGTTTTGTCTCCTGAGTTCGCATCGCACAACCCAGAGAAATTAACTCGGGAGCTGCAAGACCACGTCAAGAAAGTGACAGCGCCATACAAGTATCCCAGAAAGGTGAGTGTTATAACTAGGTAGGTGTTGAATTATTCAGAAGCCTGAGGTGATAACAGAATATCAGAGTTGGAAGGCACCTTGGAGGTCTTCAAGTCCACCCCACTGCTCAAACAGGAAACCCTATACTATTTCAGACAAGTGGTTGTCCAATCTCTTCCTAAAAGCCTCCAATGATGGACCACACACAATTTCTGGAGGCAAGCAGTTCCACTGGTTAATTTCTCCTTAGTTCTAGGTTGCTTCTCTCCTTG